>JALPQI010019385.1:0-23073 GCA_025490895.1 Thaumatotibia leucotreta
CATCCTTATGAATATGTCTAACTACTGTAAAAAGGACACTTGGTACCCCCAAATTATACCGTTTTCTAATTTCAGGCCGACTAGCCCACGGACTATATTATGTCCACTTGCAACGTTTTGTTAAAATTTTGCACTCACATTTCTGATTACTGAGCATTTCTTTTTATTTTGTCCATTTTCATAAATTTAAATTTATGGGTAAATTTTGAGTTATTTCTACATTTTGGGACATTTTTTCATTTTGGAATCGAAAGAGCTCGTGGTTCTCATTCTGAGTAGAAAAGACCCAAAATAAAACCATAAATTTAAAATGACAAAATAAAAAAATTGCTCTACAGACCATAATATTCATAATGCTTACAAAAACAGGCTATTTTCATATGGGGTTTAAAAAGGAAATTGACCATTTCAAGCAGTTTATTTTTTAATTTTCCTCAGATTTAGCCAGTTAATTCAGTTTGCACACGAATCGATCTCCTGCTAAATTAACTGATGCATTATTGGTATATTAGGGTGGTCCACGGTAGTATGGAGAAAATTCAAACGGCAGTTAGAGGTCACCCCACCCTCTTATTTTGTTACACATATTATAATGACAAAATCCTGAAAGTTTCATAAGATTATTTCAACTATAAAGCATTGCTCAACCACTTTAAAGTTACAGAAAAATTTGGTGGAGAATGCCAATGTACGTTTTCTGGTGCCTCATTAATTATAATCAATGTTAGCTCCACGAGTTCTTGGTAATCGTCTCGGATTTGTTTATAATCATTTGCAATAGTTTTTAAGGAGTCCTTAGTGTTTTGAGCAAATAATTATTTTGGTGTCTTTTGTAAGCCATAAACCTTCGTAATTTTCTGTGGCAATATTCGACTAAATAGCTCTATATTTTTTGAAGAATGGTAGCTGAAGGAAACTTGATGGACCGAAACATAATTGAAATACCTTTGACAGGATTATTTCCAACACATTATGTCTGCATGCAAGCCATAGCAAATCACGATCACGACCTAGCTTTCTTTCACAAGTGCACAAGCACCTTTTTGGAGTCCGGTACTTGACGATGTTGTGTCAAAGCTCATAGCTTGGACTTGATCGTTAACTTTCCACTCCGTTAACAGACAACAACTCGAAAACTGCATCAGCAGTTTTCTCTCCAGTTCTAGATGAGAGTTTCGTAATTTTTCCGAACCGTTTCCAGACACAAGAACAGGCAGTCTATCGACTTTTTTGTTTTATAACAGATCTGCTAACATTTTTCCGTTCCAATGTAGAACTAGTTCACACTCCGGTGCAAAAGATGATTTTATTTTCTCACTCATATCATATCTAGCTTAAATAGGTAGAGTAGACGGATCAACTCCCAGTGCAGCAGCCAAGAGAATGAAAACTCTCATTGCCTCTCGATCAGTTATTTTATTACGATCTAAAGCGCTTGTAACATGGTGTAAAATATTTTTTTGACGTAATTTAGGAACAGTAGCAACATCAATCGCGTCTTTACGAGCAAGTTTGTGGGAAATTTCGTAGTCACAGTCAGTCTCGTCGTGTAAGTTACTGGAGTTACCTCTAGAGCTAATATTAAGTAGCGACTAGTTATATTGTCCTGAAGTAGACGCAATGCGTTCGAATTCCTTTTGCTGTAATTGCTGAGACCTCTCCTTGCGTTTTTGTGTACGTTCCAATTACTGTGCTAGTTCTACGTCGACAGTACTCATAAGGATTTTTCGTTCACCTCTCTAATCCATGAGAAACGCCACATCTTCCGAGATTGTGATCTGTTCAAAAGCGTTAGCAGCCGCAATTTCAAATAACACATCTAAGTTCTTCGTTAACAATTCTACGCGATCTTTTTGCGTTTGAGTATTCCTAAACTCGTTTTTTTATTAGCAAACGCCAATGATTGTGTTTTTTTTTCAAGCTTATCAATACAATGCTGAGGTAGCTGTGTTGGAATAGCTGCCTTGTTCTAGACATATAAAACTTCATTTATGACCAGATGTGAGGCTTCTCTTATGCTACTACTCTTGTTTAGGTGATAAAGAAAACGTAAAAGCACTTGCCTAAGAGTTGGTAGTTGACGAAAATGCGACAATGGCTCCAAGTCCTGGCAACCAAGAAGGTACTCCTTTTGACGTACTGAAGTACTCATTTTTCAAATCGATTTACGAAAAGCTAGTACTTAATTATTGTTTTTATAACTTGAAAAATTAAAACACTCGATTTGCACTTTCAAAATATACTTTAAGTCACACGTTTTGCTCGAATAACTTGAAGTCTCAGGTAATCAAATTATATCGTTTTATTAAAACTTTGCCAGCCTTGAGCAACGCTTTATCATAGAGCTAGGAAGTTGATATTTTTCTACAATAATAAATAGAGTAGGCATAACAAATTGGGAGGGTGGGGTACCCGAAAATAAAATAAAAAATTTTTTGGACCACCCTATGGTATATACATAATAACCTTTTGATTTGACTTATCCTTAGTTTGACAGGTCGATTTGAGAACAATCAAATCCATTATACATTGTACTGACTTTGATTGCTTTGTAGAACTAGAAAAAACCGGCAAATACCTATTACGTTTGCTACAGATGGTCTCTCAAATTGAACACGTGTGACTTTTATTTAACTCGGAGACTTATATTTTGTGTGCATTCAATAAAAAACAAAAACAAGAGTCATTTAGAGTAGAACAACTTGCTGGATATAAAACGCAATATATTTCACGCAAATAAAATGTCTTTACAGAATCTAGTATCAGCATCACTAAATAATCTTTGTATGACAAACAAAAACGATGTTTTAATCAATCTTGCAAAAATAAACAATGCATCAAACAACAATCATGACAAGATGGTCCTTCGACCGGATATTTATATGCATTCAAATCCATCTGTTCAAATCAAATTATCGCCATATTGATTTAATAACGTCACACCATAACAGCTTCTATAATGTTTACGTCAAATGCAGTTGCATAATATATCACATAGATACACTATCGATTTTATAAAAGTTAAACTAACCTTTTTAGTTAGAGTGAATCCGAGTTCGCACAGCACAGGCCACAAACACAGCACAATATTACGCAGATGAGGAAAAATTGAAAATAACCAGCACTATATTTAGAAGGGGCGCTGGCGGTCAGTACGTCCGCCTCGTGCCACGGTCCCAGCTGAACTGAGTCAACTGAGGCAAGCGGCGCGGCTTGTCAACAAACAAAGGCGCACACGCAGCCACACATGCGCAGTACACAGCGCGGTGAATGAACACGCGAACAATTGAAGTGAAAATCCGAGGTGTCGTGAGTTTTTCATGCGTACATCAATCAAGTCTTTGTAGTGAAGAGTGAAACTAATGAACGTCTCTATTAGGGTTTGCAGTTCAAAATATTATACTTCCAAATTATACGGAAAAATAGATTGTTCTATAAAGGTGCATTCAGACCAAAAGCGCATTCGCTGTTCTATCGGGCTCTACGAAATCAACCAATCACGTTTTGTGTAACGATCGAATTTCGTAGAGTAGGGGGTTAGAATAACGAATGTTCGTTTGGTCTGAATGCACCTTAATATTCTAGGTACATTAAGTGGAATCTAGGTTACTGTCCCAATCTCACTTCTTTATTCAAATTGGAATTGCAACAAACTCTTTTAAAAGGGTCTAAGTTACACATAAAATTAAAACCCCTACACCACTGACCAGAGAAGAATCGGTAAGAATCTTAGCGGGACTTGTTTTTTCAAGGAATCTAACAACTATGTATTATCTATGTATTAAAACAAAATCTGACATAAAATTGATTTTAAATCAATTGAAATATAATATTAATAGCATGAAATATAAAGTCTCTAAAGGTCAGAACAGTTGTATCTAACGATTTTTAGAGCGTGCTGGGAGCACTAAAAAGTAGAACTTAACAGATAAACAATCTTACTTTCATATTTTCACCTCAATAGATTATCTTCACACACACACATACCACAAGCTAATGTAAATAAACATACGCATACGCGCACACGCGAAAACGTGAAAACACGAGCAGCGTACACAACAATAACAAGTTCTTATCAACTGACTGTTATCGCTCGCTGAAATACGTACTGAAAAACGCGAGTCGACCGCGCAAATCAACCTATGTATGCTGAATTATAAATATTAGGTGTCGTATAAAAAAAACAAGTTCACCGACGCCCGAGGTGCAATATGAGCTGATAAGTAATAAGCTAGTACTTATAGTAAAATTATTGAGAGTATAGAATTGTGTAAAGTGTTTTCAAATTACTTACCCATACCTGAGGGCATGCACGTGTTCATGATATGATAACGAACAACTTTCTATGGGACTCATACCGAAAGAAAAGTTTGAAAATAAGGTCAGTGCGGCTAAGTCCTGACGGCATATTTTATTTTGATGAAAAGTCCGTTATATGCGTCTTATACTGTTCAATTAGGGTCGGAAATCAGTTGGTAGACGGACTTTCCTGATAGACGGTCTATCCGCATTGACCTTAATTAGGATAGTGCAAAAGCTTATCAAAAGTATGTAGTTGGGTATTTTTTTTCCTTAGTTAATTTACTCGTAGTTTATCGGTTAGAGGTAGGCGTATCATGAAACCCTGTGAACGTCAGCCACGATTCTATAATTATTAATTAAGTACCTACTTAATAAACGCCACTATACGTAGACGTGAAAATTTTATGCAATATTTGTGAAGGCCCTAGTTTCACTGGGCAGTTTAGTCTGTGCTCGACAACTGATAGGAACCTACAAGTCCTTATCGAGCACTAAAGAAATTGCGACGTTCAATAACTTCTCTAGAACCAATGTCACTGTCTTGATCATGGTAGAGTCTGAAGATTGAATGGTGGAACAACTTACAGTACTAGGGAGGTAAATGCTCAGTTCAGTTTAACAGTCTGCGTTAAATGCGTACGATATGAAATATATATTTTTTCATCACACTTGCTGTCTAAGCGCGCCATTGCTTGCGCGCGTAGCGGGAGGAATAGAAAAGTGAAATTCCCTAGGGAGTAATAGAAATGTCAGTACGTCATTTAATAATATTATGTCTTAAAACTTATTTTTTGTCCGCAAGTGTGATGAAAAACATTGTATGCATCACGGTCGGTAAGCGGAATACTAACCCGAGTCATAAAGTACTTACCTCCCTTGATGCACAATTAATGTACTATTAGTACAGATGGTGTACTTTTTAGTGCGAGAAGTGGGTCATTTTACGTCAGGTCCAAAACTTCGGAGGGCCATCTGTACTAAAAAACGTCGTACGAGACACGTGCAAAAACGAAATTCCTAATGTACCTAATATAATATTAAAATATTTAAAATCTTAGAAACTGCCGCTCCCACTCCGATTAAGGCGTAGTTGTTAATTTTGGCACACTAAAAACCATTGAACTTGAAACGCAAAATAGCTACGTTTCAACGCAAAACACACATTTTTGCATACGTACAAAAATAAACTTTATCTAGTTCTCTTAAAACCGCTTTTAGGGCGGGGCTTGAAATCGCGAGTATAGTCGGTTCATGGTTGCGTAAAATAAAAATAACAAACGATACAATCTATTCTGACAAGCGAAATACTGTTGTATTTATAATATGTTAAATAATAAATTACAATATTGCAATAACGCCGCATAGCACTGTTTCACCTTTTCATGTTACATTGACACATGTCGCTCTAATCAGTTAACGCTGCCAATTCAAGGATTTCAAGGTAAATTATACAGATGCCTGTAAAGGTGGATTTAGACCAAATGAGCGAATGCTCATTCTGTCCCCCACTCTAAAGGTGCATTCAGACCAAACGAGCATTCGTTATTCTATCCCTCACTCTACGAACACAACGAATCACGTTTTGTGTAACGATCGAATTTCGTAGAGTACCAGTGCTGGATATAGGTCTCCCCTATAACCTATTCGTTTAGACGTATAAAGGTTATAAGGATGCCCATAATCGTTACGCTGTGCAAGTGAGTTGGTCCACTATGTAGTGTGTCCACTCTGATGAATGATGATCAATTTTCAATGAATTAATAGTCAGTGACGTTTCAATCCCTTTGCTATTGACATGCTGCATGTAAATAAAAGATTAATAAATAATCACGGGACAATTTTTACACAAATCAAACGAGTGCCACGGTAAGCTTAATTAATGCTTGTGTTATTAGTACCAAGCGACGATATCTGCAATAGACTACCAACACAGACACATACAGATGACAGATGACCATGACCAAGGAACAAATTTTTGCGATAATAAATACCCAAATAATGTCCAGGAATTCCAGGATTCGAACCCGGAACCTCAAGCTTCGTAGGCCAAAAATTGCAAAAACTATACATAATTAAAGGCCTTTAATGAAACCAAATTTGACGTCTTAATTTTTGTGTTACGAATTTAAATTTTATGTAACAACTTTTGGAACTGATAAAAGGCGATTAATTAAAATTTTCTCTGAGTGATCAACAATACAAATTACGAACCTATACTTTTAAAGCTCCCTTTTACTACTGCCGAATGTTGTTGGACAGAGTATGTATAGGTGCGTATAAACCAAAAGAGCATTCGCTGTTCTATCCCCCGTTCTACGAAATCAACCAATCACGTTTTGTGTAACGTTCTAATTTCGTAGAGTGGGGGGGTTAGAATAGCGAATGCTCTTTTGGTTTGAACGCACCTTATGACTAACTTTCGTAACAAAATTGACGCGATCGTGATTTTTGTTTTGATTGACCCTAAAAGGAATAAATGAGTCTGGTAGATAAATACCACAAATCACAAACGAGCGCAGTCCTTACACTCCTCATGTAGACGAACGATTGAACGTACGTTATACCTAAGCTTGTCAAACAGACATAAACACTCGTACTGCATTTGTTTGAACTACGAATGAACTACGCAAGTAGAAATCGACATTGAACGAAAAAATAAATGACACAAGTCAAGCATTGACCTCTAGAACGTCGACCTGCGTTCAAAACGTGGGCTTACGCCTTAAACCAATAATGCAATAATAAACCTCACTCGTTACTTAAGGTGAAGTAGTTTATGTTATGGAACAACTCAAATTGTTTTAAATATTAGATGTCATATCGTCGACTACCGAAATTCATAATTATATCGATAACTTATAGAACAAGATTAAAAATGGCGTTCTTTTTCCACCTACAAATGGATATTTGACTGTAGACCAATTTGTTTACAACCAATTTAGAAAAAATATGTCAATTTTTGTTATAGAGAAAATAATGACGCAACACTTATTAGCACTGAAAAAGACTAAAAATAAAATTAATAAACGTTAACACATTGAACTAAACTGATGAAAAATGAAATGATTACATATTATCTTTTCTCTTTTTTTATTTCAAATCGCTATTTAACAAGTTCAGCCACTCAGAAGTTACCTAAAAGAGATCGCTCTTTAGCGGTGAGACTGCCTGTTGTTTACTACTACTCCTATTTTACATATATTGTATTCTGTATTTATCGAATATAATTGGGTCAAAATTATTTTCGTTGTCTTGTTTCATACCACTCTGTCACGTTTCTAGTTGCTGTTTCGAATCTGTATATAAAAAAAAATCCGGTGCATTTGTATTTCTTTTTCACGCTAGATTTTAATCCATATCTCAAAAATTTGAAACAAAACATCATCTCATACAAAAATCACAACTGTGTTATGTTTTTTAAGGACACAAAATAAGACAACGAAAAGAATTTTGACCCAATTATGAATATCGGTAGTCGATTAATGAGAAGTATCTATGACAGCTCTAAAATGCCACCAGAATTCTGACCTCTGCATGCTTAGCCAAGTTGCCAATCGCTAACGCTTAGTAGCGTATCGTAATTTTCCCTCTCTGTCGCTCTTTCATATTAGTGCGACAAAGACTTGGGAGGAACCCACGTCCTCAGGTTTCGCGGCTGGTGCCTAAATCTCTTGGCCAGTCCAGCGGCTGAAGTGCTTAGACATACAATATGCCCATGAGGAATTGCGGAAAGGGAAAATTTTTAACAGCAGCTGAAAATGTCATATGAAGTTTGCCGGATTCCGTCTATTTTAAGGGAAACAATTTTTTTTTACAGGTTTGACCAAAACTCATATAACATTTTTTGCTTCTTTTAGCCTCAGGAATATGCCGTTAAAAATTTTCCGTTTCCTCACGGGCACCTTTTAGAGTTGGATAAACGTGTTACTGTTCACGACGTATGTTTCCTGTATTAATTTCCGTATTGTACCATAACTAGGGAAAAAGCAAAGAAGCTGTCACTCAACACTTGACAGTTGACTCCCGTAGTTAGAGAAGAACGATGCACGATGTTTACCTGTAACAAAAAAACATCAAAGTTACTCAATATCATCAGTGCGCTTAGCACTCTTAGCACATGATTGGTACAACAGAATGTCGCCGGGAGATAGACTTCCAGTGTTTTACAACTAGTAACGACACAGGGTGACATCGGAGACGTGATCAGTTTAATTTTTTAAATTCCACTAACAACTAGCAACTGAATGCCCCGGATGTCGTTAGGTACAGTCATGTGCAAAAATAAGTATCGAAAGAATCCGCTGATAAACATGTTACGGCGTTCTTATTACACATAGTTAGAGTGCACTGGGACATATTTTTGAACATTTTTGTGTATACCTTATTTTGTCTTTGACTGTACCTATACCTCATATATCATATAATTCGCTTTTCATCACACTTGCTGGTTAAGCGCGCTATTGCTTGCGTGCGTAGAGGGAGTAATAGAAAAGTGAAATTCCCTAGGGAGCAATAGAAATGTCAGGACGTCATTTAATAATATTACCTAATTAAAACTATTTTTTTTGTCGGTAAGTGTGATGAAAAACATTGTATGCGGTATCACGGTCGGTAAGCGGAATACTAACTCGAATCATAAACCCCTCCGCCTAACGGCGTCGGGCTTCTAACATTCTCGTTAGTAATTCCGTACTTACCTCCCTTGATGCACAATGTAAGGGAAGTCCCTTACTTTTTCTGTCGACGTACGATCGGCTAAAGACTCCACAGCAAATGTTGTGATGTGAATAATGATCATGAGTTCATGACATTTCGGGGACCTGACTCACTGAAACCAATATACGTAAGTAGGCACAAAGCATTTGCAGAATTCCTTAGAAATTCCGAACTGGGAACAGACGTTTCACTAGTAAACCAAATACTTAGAGCGAAAGGGGATGTAGGCGGTTCGTGGAATTTCCCCGTGACTTGTTTTCGGGGAATATTTGGTACGGTCAAGGGCAATAATACATCCATGTACGTACACCTACAGTTTTTAGTCTTAAATTATTGGTTTTTTGTAGCCTAAAGTTGGTAATGATGAGTTCACGAAAGTATACCAGCTACGTCTAATTCCTCCGACTATTCACCTAATTTTAGGCTTAGATAAGGGTCAAAGGGTGTAAGGTAAGTAATAAGGCTATTGCCTAAGTTAAGGATGTCTCAAGGAAGACGGAAAGCATGGCCATCATATATTGACGACGGGCCCATACTTTAGGAAGTAGCATACAAAAAAAAAACAAAATGTTCGGAAAAGATACCTATTTTGGAATAGGTATCGAAGAAGCAGTACTGGAAATGCAGTAGTGACACAAAAGTAACTACAGTAAGCCGAGTTAAGACCTCCTGTGGCGTATTTCACCATAGTTACAAGTGTGACAATTGTAAATAAAATATCACTGTTACTGACGTCACATCGGACGGTCCATGTGCTTGTTTGCCATCAACATATTTTTTTTACTAATAACGTTTAAATACTTTCTATTTTCCGAAACCCGTGACAATTGTCGCAAGGTTTAGTACAATTCTCATTCAATCTTGACATGAGTTTCGGCATAATTATGTCGGAATTTTATTCTTAAAAATATGCGGTGAGGAAACATTATGCATGATAGTCAATATAGATGGCCAATGTTAGGGAAGTATCCGAGTCTTTTCAAACGCATAGAAAACATGCTACAAATTATCTCACAAAAATCAGGAACGGCTGTATACAAACCCTTGCTTACAGATTAAATACTGAACAGATTTCTAGAGTTTACGTACATTGAAGCCAATGATACATATGGCGCACAAAATAAGGCTTGAATTCGTGTAGATATTTTCAACGCTCGCGTGCCGAGGGCTCGATCTTAGAGAAGATATGACGGATCAAGGTACTATAGCTTCCAAAAGCAAAAGGTATCAAAATCTCAAACTACATTTACATCCCGCTTGTACTTTATATCAAAGGATTAAGATTCAAAATTGATATAGGTTTATTTAAAATAATACTGTGACAGATTTCAAAATTATGTCGACATTTTGGGTTTTGTGCCTCGGACATAGGCATTGAACTGTATTCATATAATTATTATCATGCCATGCCGGATGTTGGTGAACTAATTTTTCTTCGGTATCATCATCACATTCATTATAATCAGCCGAAAGACGTTCAACATAGCCCGCCCCCCCCTCCCCCCACAATATTGCAACAATGACCAGTCCTGCGCCACCCGTTTCGTGTGCGATCTTCACAATGTCATCAGTCCACCTTGTGGGAGGCCTACCCATACCATTTGCATTTCTGTAATTTTATAATTTGGTGAAACTAATTTTTCTTGGCTGTTTTGCCTTGGTTTTACGGTCTCCTGAGTCACGTTGGTTTTATGCCAAATTATGCTTCTTAAACTATGCAAAGAAAAGGCTTGTTATGAAAGTATATTAGGGTGAATCAACTTTTCTCTGTCTGTTATTACCATGGTTACGTTTAAAAAGTCGATTCACCTATTTATACAATTCAAAGCCTATGTCCCAGGCATGTCCGACTTGTGTGGGACTCACAAGTCTCGACTTAGATTTCGGCCTTCGTTTTAAAGGCCTCCGTTTTTTGGTCCCCAAACTCGATTCGTTGGTTTTTTGTTAGTCTACGAGGTGTTCATACGTTTTAATAAGTGTTGGTGTTTTTTGTGATTATTTCGTAATATTGGTGCTCAGTAAAGACGGAGCATTGCGCGTTAGATACGGAAACTAGGTACTAATAATACTAACAGAGTCCCAAGATACAGGTTCAATAGCTTCATCCCAGTTTGGAACTCTTAAGGTGCGTTCAAACCAAAAGAGCATTCGCTATTCTAACCCCCCGCTCTACGAAATTCGATCGTTACACAAAACGTGATTGGTTGATTTCGTAGAACGGGGACCTTTGCGTGGACCCTTCATCTGTGTGATTTCTGTTAATTTATCAATTTGTCAACAAGTATTCTTGTTTTTATTCTTAAACGAGAAAAATGCGTATACAGTGTGTGGCCTTGAACACGGGAGAAAAATGAAATGGGTGACTCCTTAGGCTATCCGCAATAATCCTGTAAAGGTCCCGATGTTTAAAAATTGATAAGTTTGGAGATATTGTTATTCAAAGTTATGGACCCGAAGTACTGGATCTCGGCATCATGATGTCGTAGCACTCGTAGCTTGTCAGTCGCAAGACATCAAGATAGTATACCAGGTACTGAGTCAGAATAATAGTTATTTTGGTTTCATTTTTACACTAATTTGGTACGTTTTTTAAGTTTTTGTACATTTTTCAATGTTACAAAAATGATAAGCTATTAATAACTTTTAAGTCAAGTAAAAGAACCCATAAGAACAAAACTTCCAAGAAAAAAAATGCAAAAAATCATTTTTTTTAAATGACCACATATGTGGAAATGATTGTTGTTTAGCTTATTAATGCACCATATAAATTTTCACCCCGGTTGTAGGCCACACACTGTATAGGGCCATTAACCCAGTAGCATTTTTGTCACTATTGAAATAAATGCTCTCCAACTAATCTAAATTAGCAGGAGAGTGAACCCACAACCATAGGAAGGCTCCGATAAATAGCTATTTCTGACATAATAAACTTTTAGACAATAATCCGCAATAATACGTAAAGATGCTCCCACGGGGATTCGAACCAGAGGCCTTCAGCTTTGCAGGTGGTAGGGTCACTACTGTCACTAGGTCACCGACCTACCGACTGAGCTACCTAGGCCGTCTATCAGCTTTTTCACTTTTAGGGCTACCCAATTAGCCTGAAGTTATAAAACCTTGATTTAGGTCAGGTTTGTAACGACAATATAGCACAAAATTCCAGTAAAATCGGTTTTGGTGTTAATTTTATAAACTCTAAGCGATATTATAACATAAAAACGCAAATAAAGTTGAAATTCCTAAAGATATAGTACTTAGTTAACGTTACAAATCTGACTGTTGTCAAGGTTTTTTTTATCTCACGCTAATTGGCTGTCCCTAAAAGTCCAAACTCCCCTATATACCGTCGACAGATGGGGGCCACCCTTTACAAACTGGCATATAAATTGTCTGACCTAGCACATTTCCAAGCGAATTATCTTTCATTTCCTAAACACGATAAAGCGGGCTGGTAAATAAATTATTACTGCACCAGGTCAAGTGGGTGTTATTGCAATCTATCCAGAATACAGATCCAAATATTCCAAATGTGTTCCCATTGCTTACGAGTATAGCAATAACATAACTAAAAAGCCACTCTAATATAGTGAATTGTTGTATACTAATAATCATCATCATCATCATAATCATCATCATCATCATCATGTCAGCCGAAAGACGTCCACTGCTGAACATAGGCCTCCCCCAAAGATTGCCACAATGACCGGTCCTGTGCCACCCGCATCCAGCGGACTCCTGCGACCTTCACCAGGTCATCAGTCCACCTTGTGGGGGGCCTACCCACGCTGCGCCTTCCGGTACGTGGCCGCCACTCGAGAACCTTCCCGCCCCAATGGCCATCGGTTCTACGCGCAATGTGCAACCGTTGTTTAAGAGGTGTGTTTGTATACTAATAAAATAATTTTAATAATTAAAAACAAAAAATAATAATGCGATGACTTTTCACCAGTTCCTATAGGGCTCCTAGCGTAAGTGCTTGTGATTCTGAAAAGCACAAATAAATTCAAATTCTCACAAGTTTTCGCTAAGGGAGAGAAAAACAAACGGCAACAACAAAAAAATCACCCACATATTGTATGATGTTGATGATATACTGGTTAGTCTCCACTGAGTCAGAGATCTGAAGTGATTGGGAAACATAAAATACCGCATTTTGTTCGAGAGCCGCATTATTGTAATGCTGTTTGGATCTCAATTTATACAAGTGTTATTGGGATTTTATTTTGGGAATGGATCTGAAATCGAATAAACAACGATAAAGCTCGCCATTTCGAATGAATTTAATTTGAATTTGTGAGTTAGCCACAGAAAATTATATTGGTATATACAGTGTGATACCCTGATACAGGCTTTAACTTGATAAGTACAGGCTTTTATTGAAACTGAGGAATGCGATGCAGATTTTTAGGCAAACCGTGAGCATTATTTGATTCAAAATTTAAAATTAATTAACTTTATAAGAAGAGCTAATTGAGAAAGCAACGTACTATGATGACGCTGCTGCACATCATCAATCTTTTATCAAATAATGGTCTGTGACACTTCAATCCCTTAGTCGACTCTTACGACACCCGCAGGAGGAGTTGGGGGTCATCTTTTCTTTCATACAGCCGCCATCGTCATATCAGTCCAGAGCGCTCAAAAACATCTGAACACGCCTTTATTGCCATAACGGTAGAGGCCTGTTCAGATATTTTTAAGCGCTCCGGACGCAACGATACCTACGTATGTATGCCCCATTGGTACAATGTTATTCTGTGTTATCATGTAAATAGATGGGCATAATTATATTGGTTAGTGTTGCTTCTATTTAACCCAATTCGGTTTTCGCAATCGGGTTAACCGTTCGAGTGTGACCTGCTTGGAATTAGGGCATGTTGCTTCAGAACGGATGTCTTTTGCAATGTCTAGTGTTATTGGGCATAAAATAACTTGCGCTGAGATGTTTCTTTCCTGTACGTACTCGTATTACTCCATGATCAGAAAACAAAATGATACATCATTTTCTACTGATATTTATTTGGGGTAGTCAGTAAAATCACACAATAATAGAATTTCACTTTTTCGAACAAATCACTTCCACACACGTATACAAGGTCACTAACTTATACACCATTTACAGTTGTTTACACTTTGAGGTCCAAGCACAGAATGACCCATCAGCCCACTATTCGGTCTTTTAAAGACAGTGCTCTGTCACGCCACGCCACCTATCGGCACACGTTGTCCAAGATAAGACAACAAAATTATTAATATTCAAATAAACTATGCAACCCAACACTACAAATGACCTTTTGCCATGTGCATTTTATTAATGCTTCATTATTGTTATAACATTGCTCGTAGGTTCCAATTTTTTTTTAATATCAAGTTGGTCGCTTCAAGTCCAAAATTGGAAAATTTTAAAAAGCTACAACAGAATAAAAATCCGCCCTTTAACGTCAGGCAATCACAACGCAAAAGAACCAGTATGCTATGTGAAGAACGGCTACAAACATGGCTCTCATCTCAACCCGCCCCAGTTTCCTCGCACTCGGCCATTGTGTGGCTTCGGCCTTCGGTCTCTTAACCATAACCCTTTATCGAGCACATTCACTTTTCAATACGTAGCGCGAATAAATTTTTTCATTTGTTTTTAGCTGTGTGGTGCCGGGAGTAAGAATACATGTGTCATTGTGTCACCACCCCAACCTTTCCCGTAGGTGTCGTAAGAGTCGGCTAATGGATTGAAGTGTTACTTACTATTTATATATCGAAGATTAATGACGGGCAGCAGCATCATCATAGTGGACACACTACTGCGATCGCCAAGCCGCTTGCACAGCGTGGCGATTATGGGCATTTACTTCTTAATGTGTCCATGCGCATAGGCTAAGGAGAGGCCGTTGTCCAGTGGACTAATATAGGCTGATGATGTGATATGATTTCATTTCCCAGTGAACACAGCACAGAGAGAGAATTACAGGCTAAGGTGTATTCAGACCGAACGAGCATTCGCTATTCTAACCTCCTACTCTACGACATTCGATCGTTACACAAAATGTGATTCGTTGATTTCGTAGAGTGGGGAACAGAATAGCGAATGCTCGTTTGGTCTGAATGCACCTTTACAGCTATACTCTGCAGTTTTTACCACTACTTGTCTCTTTGTAAGTACACAGGGTGGCCAAAAAAAAAAGTTAAAAAAACAGCGTAATTGAAATCAATATTGTCTACGAGTACTAAATAAATAAAAAATAAATAAATAAATATCTTGGGACATCTTACACAAATCGACCTATATAGTCCCACGGTAAGCTCAATTAAGGCTTGTGATGTGGGTACTAGGCGACGATGTATATAATAGATAGATACAGATACTTAAATACATAGACAGCCATGACTAAGGAACAAATATTTGTGATAAATAAATACACAAATAATGCCCTCGCCGGGATTCGAACCCGGAACCTCCAGCTTCGTAGGCAGGGTCACTACCAACTAGGCTACGGAGGCCGACAACTACCGTACCGTACGACTAACGTCATAAATCTATTGCTGTACTTGACGCGGCAGTTTAATTCCGGTCCAACCCACTCGCATGGAGAAGTTTTAACCGATCATACATATTTGATGAATTCAGCTAAAATCGGAAGTGGGACGTACGGTGGGCTCTAATAATATGTATACGATTTCGATCCTTATGCCTTTGACATACGTTCCGAAATGTATACATATTATTAGACGTGACTGTACCAGGCAGAGTAGGTAAGTAAATTGATTCAAACTTTCACGATTATTAATCATATTTCAACGGCAAATGGGTCTTAATCAGAAGAGTAATCAAGAAGAGGCAGTCTTCTGCCTCTTCTTCTGAAGTCTGACTGCGACCACGGTTGTAACGTAATGCCCGAAACGTCGGGATAATATTAAACGTAAGTTTAAGCGATTAAAGGTTTGTCGGTAAAATAAGATTAGATATTTATTTACAGACATTCTTACAAGACAGGCATTCTTATCGAAAGAGTACCAAGCGATGGTATAAAGGTGAATTTAGACATTTTATGTACAATATTTTTGAAAAGGACCCATATAAAGGGGCATTTAGACCAAACGAGCATTCGCTCATTCTATCACCCACTTTACGAAATTCGTTCGTTACTCAAAACGTGATTTGTCGAAATTCGTTGATTTCGTAGAGTGGGGGCTAGAATGAGCGAATGCTCGTTTGGTCTAAATGCACCTTTACAACATGGGTCCTTTTCAAAAATATTGTACGTACGAGTATATAAAACAAAGTCACGATCGTTTCCATTGTGTTACGAAAGTTAGTCATACAGACTATTGAAAGTCATAGTACAGCTACTGGGTGCTTAGAGCAATCGCTAGCGCTTAATCGTCAATCGTAAACGAAAGGCAGCTAACTGTCTTTGTCGCACTATGAAAGAGTGACAGAGAGGGAAAACTACGATACGCTACAAGCGTTAGCGATTGGCAACTTGGCTAAGCATCCTGGTTAGATATTTCTAAACTTGTACCCTGGCTGTTTTGATATTTCTGACGACTGTACCTACTCTAAAAGCAAAATTTAATTTAATTCAATCATATTATTGCCACTTCAACTGGTCAATAACCTTTTGTGGGCGCTTTGAAGAGGTCTCTCTGTAAATTCTAAATTTGCTCATTTTGTTTCGTTTACTTTCCACTCGGCAAACAATTCGCTGAATTAAGTTTTATTTTTGTACAGTTTACCCAATATTTACTGTTATTTAAGTGTGGGATAAAGTATTTTAAATGCTGGGTTAGTTTTAGGATTATTTATATACGGTTATCATTAAAATCATGAGATTAAATGAGCTTTTATAAGAATAAGAATAAGAATGGTTTATTTGGTGGTCATACAATACAGAACAATAAATACAAGTATCAAACAGTAAGGATTTGAACACCAAAAAGGATGCCACTCAGCATGTGTCGTGTCAGATGACACGACGCTGGTTTTCAGGGCAACCGAGCTAAAAAGTGAAAAATAAAAATAACTAGAAAAAATAGGTAAAACAGTAACAAGAGTCGGTAAATGTGTAAGATAAACATAATGTAGGACTTAATATAATTATCTTAAAAACTTTTGTTAGTAGGTAAAATGTATTGTTATTTATTATTTAATAATGTAGTTAGTTATACATGTATTGTATACCATACCATACCGTAGCCACATACCACAGAACCATTGGTACCTAAATTGGTTGTTGTCTTAATTTTAACTACTGTGCTACTCTTAACTATAATTGTAATTTCTACCAAACATTTACCCCCTTATTCATAAACGTTTGTTAACTTAACAAGCCGCTAATAATTGTTTGTCCCTTTTGCTCTTATGGACACATTGTTAAGACCGAAAGGGACAAACAATTGTTAGCGGCTTGTTATGTTAATAGACGTTTATGAATAAGGAGGTTAGTTTTTTTCCTTATTTTCTTATCATACAGGAATATCAAAACAAAATAAACAAAAAGGTCTCATTGTATGTATACAATTAATTTCCACTACGTTACTTTTTGGGAATATATTACTAAATATACTACACGTGCGCAAAATATTTCGAACACAAAAAAAAATAAAACTTAAAACAAAGAAATACTCAATGAAAATCTAAAATGAATTTCAAAAGAAACACACCTTTTAACCAGGCCGAAGTAGAAAACCAATCCAAGGAGCCACAAAATTACGGAGGCGGCACAATCAAAATACTAGGTAAAAATACCAGGTAAACTACTATATAAAATACTAGGGTATAAATACTAGGAGCGCGCGCGACAAGCGACCGCTTCCACGGTCAGGAACGTTGTGTTGTGACGAACTGCAGGAATGCAAGTTGCAAGTGCACCCAGACATTTAGGCGGGGTCGCGAATTAGGAAAACTGTGGCTCGAGTCTGGAATTTGTGGCGTTCTTTTTAAAACTTTGTGGTTAGGGCTGCCATTTCGAAGGTCGTAAAACCAGAACAAAGACAATCGGCGTAAATCCGATTGTTCTTTACTTTGAACACATATATTATCATCATCATCATTTCAGTCATGAGACGTCCACTGCTGAACATAACATAGATAAGCCTCCCCTTTGGAGCTCCACATACATCGGATGCAAGCGAAATGCATCCAGCATCTCCAGGCGATCTTCATAAGGTTGTCTGTCCATCTCGTGTCGTGCACATTAATACCAGTACCTAAAGACATTAAGTTCAAAAAATATCCGGGTATACCACAGACGGCCTCCAAATTAAGACGGGGAAACCCGGGCGGATGACAGCCTAACTTGTGGTGAAAGGGAGGTGAAAAATATCAAAAGCGAATTTCAGAATGAAGTTGAACAATTAATTTACCTACATTAAAAGCTCCGTACAGTGAAATAATACAGGTGTGCAGAGTATAAAAAAACAAACAGACAACAAATAAGGATATGACAAATAAGATGGCGTGAACGGAAAAATAATTAGCCGTGTGGTGACGGCAGTAAGAATACATTTGTCACCACCCCAACTCCTCCTGTGGGTGTCGTAAGAGTCGACTAAAGGATTGAAGTGTCACTTACCATTATTTAATAAAAGATTGTTGATGGGCAGTAGCGTCATCATAGTGGACACATTACTGCGATCGCCAATCCGCTTGCCCAGCGTGGCGATTATGGGCATTTACCTCCTAATGCGTCTATACGCATAGTTAATAGGAGAGGCCTACGTCCAGCAGTGGACTATCATAGGCTGATGATGATGATGATGAAATAAGATGGTACCACGAAATGATCTCATCTCAGCATCGTGCCAGCGTAAACCAGCGCTGATCTTCCGAATAGACGATTCAGTGAAAGACTCACGACAGATAATACTAAACAGAATACAACGCAAGGCATGATAAAAAAATATAGTCAGTCCATAGGTAACCTTTTAGATGAAATTCTCAAAATTGGTGAATCAACTCATACAGTTATCATTATCACATTACCAGTTTCCTGGATGCTCCGATCATTTTATAAGCGTTCTGGAATATTCAAAGCCCGTTATACCCTGCTGTTGCAATTGAGTAAAAAATATATTCGTGTAGGTACATGTACATTACGACACCCGCGTGAAGAGTTGGGGTGGTGACAATAACTACAGCCGAGCCGTGAGCCGTGTGGTGACGGCAGCTAGAATACATTTGTCACCCCCAATTCTTCCCGTGGGTGTTGTAAGAGTCGGCTAAGGGATTTAAGTGTCACTGACTTATTTATTTATCGAATATTGATGATGGGCAGCAGCGTCATCATAATGGAAACACTACTGCGATCGCCAACCCGTTTACCCAGCGAGGCGATTATGGGTATTAAGCTCCTAAAACGTCTATACGCTAAGAGAAGGAGGGGCCAACGCCCACCAGGGGACTAACATAGGCTGATGATGTGACCTGACCAGTTTCAAACTATTTTTTTTTTGTATTTGTATCGTAATTTATACCTTGAATTATCCTCTCTGCTGTGTCGCGTAAACTAGTACAGTCGGCTTCAAAAGCATAACGATTTTGATCCTTGGGCATTGGGTACACGTTCTGAAATGCATACATAGTTTCAGACGTGACTGTACAACTAACCCCCAAGTGATAGGAAGTCCTCAAATTAGTAACCCCTAAGTGAAGTGTCATCACAAGCCAGGTCATTCGCTGGGGCGTTGACACGTGATGTGGGCGCGCCGTGGAGGCGGCATGCTAATGTTTATGTTTTTATGTTATATGAATAATATTCGCAATGACCAATATTCGTAATTACATTCGAAGTGTTGCCTCTCTCTCGCACTCATGAATTCGTACGTAAATGTGACAGGGAGGCAACACTTCGTCCGTGGTTCGCGGTAGGGCCCCAGCGTGGTTCGCTATACTTTACTCAATCTCGGATCTACATCGATCAATTCATAGAAATGTCGCCTTTCTTTCACTCTAAATACGGGGATTTTTCCCATCAAATGAGAGTTGCAGATACAAGGTTTAGTAAATATAGCGGCGAAATTCGTATTTACTGTTTCGGTTACTCCATGTTATGTCTGTTTGAGTGACAAGGATATTTGCTTCGGATTTTCGTTTTTTGATGTACGTAGTACGCCCCCGATAAAGGACCTAAGCCTTCCTATATGTATACATATAATAAAATTGGTCAACACTACTGTCATGTTATGTTATATTACGGAGGGACGCTCGACCGGACTCGAGCGGGCTGTCGAGCATCCAATATGCTCATCCACCCCGTTTCCCTTAGCTGGAGCTGCAGGTTAGTGTTCCGGTAGCGTTCCCCCAATACTTCCCTCTGGTCTTTAAATTTTCTTGCAGAACCGCAGCTTAGAGACGTCTCTAAGGTCGACCTCCCTGAGTTCCTTCTCCTCCAGCCTATCCCTGCCAAACACGTCATTATCTCGTTGCTGCGTACATGATGCATTCAGCAAGGACATGCTGGCTAGTTTTGTCTCTTCCGCAATGTGGACAGGCTGCTTCGTTGCTTATTCCCATCACCTTATGCCTGTTGCGGGTATTATGTCCCGTTACGCTACTTTTATGAGTGCAAAACAGTTTTTAAGAGCAAGTTCGGTCTGGCCAGCCACATACGAGATCACAAAAGTAATTTGTGAATTGTTTGTGTTGCCGTCATCGAAATCGATGTTGAGGACTATATAATTATACTTTTGAAACTTGAACTTATTTCTAACTTCGCGAGATAGACATCTATCATTGTCTATCCCTATTAATTAAATTGTGAAAGGAGTTTATCTCGCCCGTAATACTAAACGCTGCATGGCTTCGATATATGTAACATACCTAAAACTACCTACGTGACGTGAGGTGAACTCAGGAAAAAATCAACCTTAAGTAGTTGTATTAAGACTTAAGGAGTCAGTTAATAGCTTCAAAACAAACAGAGAAGTCTAGTGCAGTTATCGATATTGCAATAAAACGTCTAGCCGACATAGGGCTCTCCTGCAGTCTAGACGACTAGACTAGACACTAGACAATACTATCAGAAAATGTAAGTTTTGTAGTATCCGCAACGAACTAGTATGGATATGGACTTAGTAGCACTTCCGGTATGGTCACTGAATGGCATCATTATTTTTCAAATTATTATTTCATCATCATATCAGCTGAAAGACGTCCTTTGCTGAACATAGGCCTCCCCCAAAGATTGCCACAATGACCGGTCCATTGTGATAGTACAATTATTATTTACGAGCATTTTTTTATTTTGTTGTTAAATTCACTTTTATGTAGGTACTATTTCTACTCGGAATTACAAGCTCTTTAAAAATCCTGTAGAAGAACATAGAGTCCCAAGTTGTTTTTATTCCACTGAGTTGCGATTTCTCATATATACCTACATTGAATGATAGTAACTCAGAAGAACTAAAAACCGTATGGAATAAAATATAAAAAATATAAATATACATGTACCTATAGGAGACTACTACATGAATAAACTACATGAAAATACATGAAAAAATACTACATATATTATACATTATACTACATTTATATACTACTCGAATAATTAGGTACTACACCTACATTAGCTCGTAATTCTGAGTTACGAAAAAAATATAACTAAATAAAACGAATTAGACGAGTAATTTTTTTTTTGTTTCGTCGGGTATACCAACCAAACAAACAAATTCAATTAGGATCAACTTGAGTGTCAATTGTTTGATATTTGAACTGCTTTGGTAGTTAGAGTTACGCGGTATTGCATTGCACTATCCCCGACGATTTCAACAACCAGGAACCAGATATTCTGAAGGATTTTTGCTCAAGTCCTTCACTTCGTATGTCGGATAAAAAAAAGGTACATATTAGTGTCGCGTGCGCACTCAGCTGTTCCAGGTGAATCGAACTGCAATTAACCTTTCTATCACACGCTATCGCCACCTGCTATGCAATGTGTCAACTGCCCATTGGTAGATCTTATGCCGTTGAAATAAGGTGCATGTCCGGTCAACTATGGCACGGAACTATGTGCGCTAAGTACTTGGGTAGGTCGAGTATATGCTGTGCGTATTGCAGAGCCTCGACTAAATGAATATTTATTCCCTTATGTATAAAAGTCCCATAACTTAGCAAGCCAATAAGTTTTATTTGCCCCTTTTGGTGTTATTAAATAATAGACATATTGATAAAATCACACAGAACAACCAATACTTATCAGCTTGCTTAGTTAGGTTAATGAATAATTAGTTAAGATCTATTAAATGGAATTTGCTACTTTTGTCATTAACTTATTAGCTATATTAAATAGGTATGTCATGTAACTATTACATTATTACGTACATTTCGATGCAAGTGCAAGGTGAAAGTTGGAGTCCGAGTGAAACGAGGGCGACAATCACCCGAGTTAAAAAGAAGTTTTTACACGTGTGTATCGAACGACTTTTTTCATAACAAGTGCCTTAAAAAGAGAAATTAACGCACGGGAAGCGTGCGCAAAGTTTACTTTTCCGCACTAGTTAGGAAAAATAAGTTTACATACTGCATCTGCAAATAACGAATTTGATAATAGAACGAGCGAAAAAAAATTCAGCTTTTTGATAACGTCATCGATAAGTATTTCAAACAAACCCGTCTCTGATAATACCTAAATCGTAAATAAACCTGTGATATGGGTTTGCGTGTTCACTAACTAAAACACTGGAACTTCTCATATAATAACGTTTTAAATCTCATTGATTCCTTGTTTTTGAGTAAAGGTGTAACCTCAACTGTATTTCCTATTGTATTGCCCACTATTATATTGCAACGCAACGGTGATTTAGCGAAATATGTACCCTCCCTTTGAACTTTTGTTCAAGTTCAGTTACTGCTATGCCTATGTATGTTATGTAAGTACTAGAACGTAGGGGCGGAACCGTTTAACAGTTAAATGCCAGTGTTACCATGCTTGGCTCGAGCCATCGTGCATAATAAATAACAGGCTAATGGCAACACAGCTTAGCTGGTTAGTATACGTATAGGAATTAGGAACGGAAAAACGATTACCTACATACAGTACCTACTGGGCTTATCTGACTATT
>JALPQI010019386.1:0-26082 GCA_025490895.1 Thaumatotibia leucotreta
AATGTAAACAGATTCGTCTTGTCTGTCTAGCACAGCCTCGGAAATTCACAACTCTGAAACTATAAATAAGTACTATAATCATAAAAGAAAAGGTTTGTGTAATTGTGTTGTATGAATCGCTACAAAATTATGATACTAAATACCTATTAAAAAAACAGGGAAGGGCGGGCCCTCGTACGTATATGTACCTATACGTAATGGTGTCGATACTTAATGATAGTTTTTTTTTTTAATGTTTATAAGCATATTTTGTGGTATCAAGGTCTTTTTCGAGGTATCTGTAGCCGTACCATAACTTTGAGTGATGACTTTTTCAGTAGCGAGTGAAACCTAACATATCCTTTACTTTCCAACTCATGGTACGAGTACAGCCCTCGAAGTCGTAAAAAGTGTGCCCCTGTATGTATTTCTTAAATACAGGATATAAAATTAAAATGCAGGTGACGCATATTAAACTGTTTCTCTTTTTGTTTTTGAGATAAATTGGTTGATTTAACTATAATTATACATTATTTGCTGCTACAGTACCCTTTGCGCGTGACTCCGACTCGCACTTGGACGGGGTTTTATTTGTTTCTTTTATTTCCTATTAAGATTGTCATGTGTTCCATCTCTATAATATATAAGAATTGTATAGTAAACCCCTCGCTAGTAGCAACTGCAAAGTAGTGACTGATAAATATATACGGAAATTATTACTGAAAAAAGAAAAAACAAATTGAGATTGATAAAAACATTGTGTGGTACAATAAATACGGACTCTTGTTAAATTTACGTGTTATATTCAGCACACAAAAATATATTTCATAAACACGGAAAATATTTGTGTTTGCAACATCAACCTGTCTTTATAAGAGCTTCCTCACATCGTACAATAAATGGGTATTGGGTACCCGTCTTAAACTCTGCACGGAACTTGTTGACGTAAGCTCATCAAATCGCCAAGCGGCACGACAGCCGATGGCTGGCGTTCGATCGCAGCATACAATATAGGTTCCGTAACATATTCTACGTAGTACGTGTATAGTGCAAGTAATTCTGAATTCATCGGACACGTTTTAATGGAATTTAGTAAGTGGTTGTAATAATCACAGTGAACTCTAGCGTTGTGCACATTTGTGATTGGCACTTAGTTTCTTTATATTTACATTTTTAGAACCTAGTTAAAACATGAAGTTAGTTACAGTTTACTTAGGTAGGTACAGTTTCTATTTCTTTAGTTTAATTCAATCGAGCTTTGTCTGAAAGAGGACGGACCGCCTGTGGTCTGCCTTTATAAGAAAGCAATTGTTTTCTTTTTTTGAGGTAAGTATATGTACAGAATTCCAATATGCAAGCGAAACTATTTAATTATTATGCATTGGGCTATAAAGAGTTCCACTTGTAAAATTATTGTACCTAACTTATAACTTATATTTAGCTTTATAAACTAAGTTACCTACTCGTACAAATAGAATAGGTATAGGCGCTAAGAATAATTATTCAATTTCCATGTAATTTCAGCATCTCGCATGTCGCAGACTTGATTTTTTGGTTTGACAACATAGCCATCCCGTTTATTTCCCTTTTTCTACCTACTCAAAATTACGCGCTCTCAATATTTCTTTGGTATTATTTCCCTGAATTACGATCTACTTAAGGTGCATTCAGACCAAACGAGCATGCGCTATTCTAACCCCCCACTCTACGAAATTCGATCTGATTGGTTGATTTCGTAGAACGGGGGATAGAACAGCGAATGCTCTTTTCAACCAACCAATTTGTTAAGGCATTACTGAGCTTAATTTGTTTTGGCAGATGGCAAGCGACCGGATAATTTGACGCTTATTTCATGGTCCAAAGGCCGCTGCCTGGTTTGTGATGCAACCTACGTGTGTACGTTTACCAGCAGGACAGCAGGCGCGGCCGCAGAAAACGCTGCCAGAAACAAACACGGCAAGTACGCCAACTTATTGGAACCAGCGTACGACTTCATTCCGGTCGCCGTGGAAATTTCTGGGCCGTAGTGCAAAGAGGCCAAAAAACTCTTAAGGGACCTGGGACGGCGTCTACACGATTGAGGTGGCGAACTGGCGATCTCCGTTCCGGCTCCTACCTTGTCCAACCAATATCGTTGGCCATCCAACACGGGAAATCTAGCAGCATTCTCGGCACGTTTAGGCCGGGTGGAAGTCGGAACGAGGATTAGGTGATGAAATGTCATGTACTTGTACAGTTAGTTTTATTTTAGATTTAATTGAATTAATACTACTTCAGTCATATCATTTTTGTACTCTGTTTATAATTAATGGTTTTATGAATAAAAGTTAATTTATGTTAGCTATCAAGTTTATTTGATTTCACACATATGTTTCGTACGTATTACCCTGTTATGTCGTTACTTTTTGTAAGTGTGTAACTTAATGTAAGTTATGGGTAGACAGAAAATTGGCTTCATTTAACATTTTTTTTTTTCAGTTTCTACTCCGTAAAGATGCGCAATATTTTGTTTTTTTTTTTCTCTTCCAAGGTTGAACCTAAAAAGTTGTATTGAATTTTCATACACTTTTAAGTATAAAAACTACTACAACCAAATAAAAATTGTCTAAATATTAACTAGTACCAGAGTTACATATTTATTGGGTTAGGGATAGGGACTACGTAAAATATAAAGGGCCAAAAATTTGCTAAGTTTTGGTGGAAATTACTAGGTACTAATTCTCTTTCAAAAATATCAAAGACCCTTCTGAAACCCCCTAGGCTGCCTCTTGCTTTCCTGGGTCCAAAAAACTCTGTAGCAACGGCGATGTAGTTACTTTTTTTGACTTCCTTTTATAAACATTAGCTCTAATAGGCCCCTAACCCAATATGTAACTCGGATACTATTAAAAGTCGTGTTTATTTATACTTAGTACGGAACCCAATAACGTATAATTTTATGTGCATTTCATGTAGTTACAGAAACCAAGCCAGTAGGGCGGCAATATCGATTGTTTGCTATTTATAAGTTTTGCAGAAAATGGTCATTAATATCAGGCTCGCACTCAGTCAAAAACACGAACTGTCTGTTTAGTTCCAGAAAGTTAAATCTAATAATCTTGTTTATAACGAGTACGGACCCGAGGGCGTTTGAAGATATTTGTTGCCCGTGGTCCACCCACATTTTTTCCCGTGGTTCACTTGGGTGTACCACGGGAATTTTGTATTGCCCGAGGGTAACCTAGGCGGAGACCAAGGGAAATCTCTGTTGCCCGTGGTCCACCCACCTTGTTTACCAACTAATAGTAGGATGGTGTTTCCTCTTTGATGTTTCTGAATCCAAAGTACTTACTGGTCATACGTATATACTCGTATATATATCAGTTGATATAAAATAATATGTCATTATAATTTGCTTACAAATCTAATCAAAGTCAAGTCCGAACTCAAAAAGATACAATCGTAAATAGTAACACCCCAATAATTGACATAATATTAAGACACACAATTTTCGACACTCTGATGTCAAAATAAATTTATTGCTATGACATAATGATTGCATTGATTATATTGATTGTCGGACATTGATGCCTGTACGTTACAAAAACATAATAATATTTAGTCCTAACAAGCATAGGTATGAGTGTGACCAATATAGATTGATGTATATTTGAGATCTGAGATTGATTTATTTAAGAGGAAATCAATAAAGTGGATGAAATACTTCATCATATCAGCCGAAAGACGTCCACTGCTGAACATAGGCCTCCCCCAGAGATTGCCACAATGACCGGTCCTGCGCCACCCGCATCCAGTGGACTCCTGCGACCTTCACCAGGTTATCAGTCCACCTTGTGGGGGGCCTACACACGCTACGCCTCCGGTACGTGGCCGCCACTCAAGAACCTTCCCGCCCCAACGGCCATCAGTTCTACGCGCAATGTGCCCCGCCCACTGCCACTTCAGTTTAGCGATTCGGAGAGCTATTTCGGTTACTTTGGTTCTGCTGCGGATGGTCTCATTTTTAATCCGATCACGCAGAGAGACTCCTAGCATAGCCCTCTCCATTGCCCTTTGGGTGACTTTGAGCCTTCTTATGAGGCCCATACTATATATGATGATATTATGATATAAATACTTACAAAGATTTATTTCTAATGAGGATTTAATAATTTGATTCCACCGTTAAAGGATAGGTAAAAGAGCTTTCCAAAATGGCGCTGTGTATTTAGAAATTATTGAGTCATTCCAGTAGCCGATTAGGTACCTAAATGAACTTAAACACGTTTATGGCCAAATGAAAAATAATGTTAATCTTCACCACATCAATATTTTGAAGAATTTAAGTTCTAATGAAGGAAAAGAAATGTGGCAAGTTAGCCAAGAAGTACTGTTAGTTCATACCAATTTGCCTGTTGCAGAGGCCGTCGTCGCCAAGGCTACAGTTCACGAACGTGAGTCCGTTGGGGTCAACTAGCCTCCTCTAATAGTTACCAATCACAATGCGAGATCTGCGAGTTAACCATATGTGCCGCGTAGTTTAAGGATAATGATTCAACTTACAAGGACGTACGTAGGTACTTCTAAGTTCTACTAACAAGTTGAGTTGAGGGTTAGTTATGGTATAGAGGGTATGGGTGATATTTATGGTAGGGGATGATTTGTTGATTAAGATATTACAAACTGCGTTAATATATAATAACTGTGGATGTAGGTACTAAAATAAGTATTAGACATATTCACCTAAAATATAAGCAGACACCTTTAAGACATTTATATCAGAATAAAAGCTTTAGCAGAAACTAAATATTTTTTGAAATTTATTATTTTCAAGCTCTCAGTGAAGTTGAATAAATAATTCTATTCAACTAGAGCTGAAAGCTTTTAACGTCAACAAATTAGTGATGCTAATAATAGACTTCTGGAAATACGAAGCCTTGTTGGTTATATACTTATTGTGTCTATGTGTCTTTCTCGATAGAAATCAGCTTCGCTTGTCGGCGTGCAGCGATTATAATAAATTATTTTAGCTATTTTATATATTTTATAATGCACGTTGAAACAGAATCTTAACTTAATGTCACCTGTTTACTAGCAGCTTCAGTGCAACGTGAAACCTAGTGCCTCATCACACTTGTAAAGCAAAAAATAAATAAGGGATATTGAAATTAGGGATCACATAAACATTAACAATTAAGTAAGTGACAAAGAACCACATGAGTTTTTTTATTACAATGTTGTATGGAAATCCATTACAGCCCAAGAAATTTACTTCTCTAGTATATTTTTGTTACTTATTTTTCTATGTGCTCCAAATAAAATATTTTAAGACCAAGCAAGACCTCCAACTCTCTCCAACTAGATGGGAATAGAACCCACGTGCCCAGCTCGGCTGCCCTAAGCTGAAGTCAAGTATGTGCCAAATTATCAAAAACTTTTTTTTTTTCATTTTCGACAACTTGATTGAAAAACGCATTTTATACTGAAACAAACATTTTAAAATTGTTTTTAGTTTTGAAGATTTGGGCTTTTAAAAATCGTCTGTATTTATTTTTAGCGATGCGTTCTACGATGAAGGCAAGTATCTCGCTTATTCTATGGTGAAGGCAAGTATCTTAGGACAGATATTTGTAATTCAAATAGTTCGGTTAGATACTTGAGTTCAACGTTTGATTCAATCTGTTTGTTATGATGCGTTCTTCTAGCATTAAATCATGAAAAGGGTAGAAACCTGATGAAAGCTGCTTTCGCGGCTGATGTCTGTACCGCTTAGACACTCGGCCCTAGTAAAAAATAATTGGATATACGTAGATTCACCAAAATTTCCATTTCCTATTATATTTATGTATTCTGGCCATTTTCTGCAACCCGACATCAAAAGTAACTACAATAGTATTGTTAGGTGTATTAGTAGTGTCATCCAGCGTGGCTTGGTACGACAGAAAACCTAACCTAACCTAACCTGTTTAATGTTGATTCAGTAAAAACTATTATTCGTAACAATACTGGTATGCAACGGTTTTAACATTGCACATTAGTTTCGCGAAATGCATATTGGTACTCTAGACTCGAGGCTAGAGGTCGCAGTGCTATGCAACAGCTGGGCACTGCTTCCGAAGTAGGCCACGGCCGTGCTTTGCGTTGTGGGGCGGGTGGCCCGACCCGCGCCGCCCGTGCATGTGCGGCCCACAGTGGCATGCCATTGCATGTTGCTAATAATCCAGCTTAAATGATCTTGCACTGCTATTTTGCTGATATATTATAGTCGGCGATGGCCGATATCATGAGAATTCTGAATTACCCATGCGAAATGAATTTGATAAAATACCTAACACGTATTAAATATAACTATACTCTAGAAGAGTGTGAAAATAGAAAATACATATCTGACTCATTACTGAAAATTTCTAGACTATTTATTTTTTCTCAGTATAAACTTTGGATTTACTTCAGCTCCTTAATTAAGGTTTGAATTACGTAAAATCCTTTCTTATTACTCTTTATTTATTTTATTATTCCTTAAAAGATGTTAGAGTGCACTAAGAAAGGATTTTCATTGATTAAAAAAAATGAAAGGAATTCAACCTTTATTATAATATAATATTATAATAAAGGTTGAATTCCTTTCATTTTTTAAAATTTACAGGATCAGTTGAACCTAAGCAGTTTTTCGGGAATGCAAAATAAGGACCATGCCAGAATGAAAGTGGAGAACATTATGATCCCGCCTAAAAAAGCAATTTTTTTTAGTTGATTATAATGGCCACTTTTCAGCGTGACAAATGTACTGACAAATTTTAATGCTTTGTCAAGACGGGACGAATAAGCTTAGAAAAATATTTTGGACGACTGGTGCAAACTGAAGGGTACGACGATTCAGCGAATCAAACGCAGACGTAACTTAAAAATGCTTAAAAAACAAAAACAGCCTAAGTATCCAAAAAGTAAAAAAAAAAGAAAAAATGTTTTTTTTGTTCCACCTGTCATTAAGTTACATAATATTTTTTGTTTATTTTGTCGTCTTGAATGCATAGTTAAAATCTCTCGCAGTGCTCGCGAGCACCTTGTATAATTCCCTTGCCCAAAAACCTAATTCCAGTACCTTTACTCATTATCGTCCCATATTTTTCTTACTTCTTACTTTCTTCTGCGTCTAAAGAGGTCAGGATGTTTTTTGACAAACAGACAAGCTTTAATAAATGCATGCAATGGTAAAATATGTATTGTATTCTTTAAACAGTGGCCTGGGGTCGTCGATGTAACAGATAAGATATTGCCAATGGCATCGATGCACTTTTTTTGTCTTATGGTGCATGCAGACCAAAAGAGCATTCACTGTTCTATCCCTCGTTCTACGAAATCAACCAATCACGCTTTGTGTAAAGATCGAATTTTGTAGAGTGGGGGGTTAGAATAGCGAATGTTCGCTTGGTCTGAATGCACCTTTAGAAAGGCTCTACTCACATCGTATGAAATTCCCCAAAGCAACAGCCCGTAGTTTAGCAATGAGGAAGCATAACCATGATATGGCGTGATTGCAACTTCAACTGACACTATGTCTGAGTCAATCTAAAAACTTTAAACAATTATCTATTTTTGTACCATAATATAAATATATGTTATAAAGTTATAATAGTACAGAAATGATAATTGTGATTTGTGGGTTTTAATAATAGCTTTCGTCACGCATTCGATCAAGTGCAAATATGCCATTTCTTCGACTCTCGAGCACGGCACGGCACGTAGGTACTGAACGCGGGCTCAGTGCTTGATAATGGAAACCTAGACTCTCCGAAACATGATGCGGGTAGTGACTAAATACACGTGAATTTAACCGTTTAATTATATTGATAGTTATTGTATCTCACGAAAGTTTAAATTCAATAAAAATATTTAATTATTTTTTTACATGTACCTCATCGCCTTATGTCATATGTCTTATTCGATAACATTCGACAAATCTTACAATTAGGTGCAGATGACTGTGAGGTAGAGCTTAGTTTTTCAAGCGAGGCAATGACGGGCATGGTACACCTAAGTAATGTGGAAGTTTACGGTACATTGCCGTTAACGTTCATGACTAGGTTGCGTGGAGATTACTATAATTTGTTTAATTTGTCAATGATCCATAAAAATAATACTACAAGATCCAATATCCTATCTTCTTTCAATTTATACCTCCATACTTAAGGGGTGAATGAATTAATTCAGCCAAATTCGTTAAAGTATTATTGTCAGAGCGATTCAAAGTCATGTTAATACACTCTGCCAGATAAAACCCACAAACCGTTGGCGCACCGCAAATGAGAGGGCATACAAAAATGTTTGGAAAGAAACGGTGCACTGAGGATTTGCCCTATGTCACAAACAACGTCATAAAAGCTGCAAAAGTGCCACAAACAATAGATTTTTCAAAGTGTATTTTCAATTGAACGGAAAAGTTTTAGTTCGGAATAGGTACCGCGAAGAAATAATGTCGGTCTCAAACGAGGAAAAGCAATCATAGATCGAATCCTTGCCCTATGGAATCGAACATAGAAAACTTCGAACTTCCTACATAGCAACAAGTAGTGTAGGTATCAAAATCTTATGTCTATAAGCACAGAAAAAAAGTTTTGTAAAACCTGTGTGCAAAGGGAACACATACACCAGAGAAATACCACGGCTAGTTCAATTAGTTGAATTGTGACCCAATATCGTCGTTCGCATTCTTGACGTGGACGCAGCTGATACTACTGCAATTGAAGGAGAGTGCTAACAGTTCATTTTTAGGTCTATATTAACTGGACATCATGTTTTTAAATTCTTAAGTCAGCTGTTCTTATATACCTACTTACATTTAATTTCTTTAACTCGTGGTAAGTATACACGGTGGAATATAATCGGTGAACAGGAACCCATTTTTCTAATTCAGTAATCGATGGCGGTCACGTTTATGTAGTACTTAAGTGGAACCAAGTTTTTTTTTAGCATAACAAATTTTTATGTTGAAATTAAACGTTAATTAAAATGTATTATCACCCTACTAATGGTTTAGTCTGAAAAGTTTAATACCTCTTTTCAAACTATCAGCCATGCATCGCTCTTATTTTACATAGGAATAGAGTCCATCGCAAAAATTAAAGCATGTGCGTGGTTATTGCTCATTTATGTTTTAAGTTTCTATGGCTGATAGTTTGAAAAGAGGTATTAAACTTTTCAGACTAAGCCATTAGTAGGGTGACAATAAATTTTAATTTCAACATAAAAAAAAAAATATGCTAAAAAAAATCTTGGTTCCACTTAAGTACTACATAAACGTGACCGCCATCGATTACTGAATTAGAAAAATGTATATTGTATTATACCATTTGTCAGTTGAAAGTAAAACCTGCAAACTTACCTTTTCTTAGTATCAATTATTGAAGAATGGTATACTTCAGAATGAAGTGGAAATCAAATTTTTCAATCTGAGACTAATAGTTTCGTAATCGTTTAACTACCAGAAAAAAAGCGCTTCACCACGCTTTATTGTAAATTCAAAGATGTCCTTTTTTTAATAAATAAGTCTCATTTAGCGTAAAACTCTTTTTATAAAAAGACCTCAATACTTTAGTGATAATTTGTTTATCAAAGAGGTTATCATAATTAGGTGGTTTTTGCAGCTTTGTGATGCGATGATACAGTAACTACCACATAATAAGACGCATTAATTAATACACTATGTTTACTAATCCCTGTTGCACTAATGCACGAGTTGTTTTATGAAAGAGCCAATAGGGAGTTTCATATTAATATAACGATGCTTTAATTGCTTAATTAAATGCAATCGTTAATAACACTTTTTTTCATCAATTTTCTAATAAAAAATAAACATATTAACATTTCGGTGTGAATATAATATTGTCTGTTAGAATTGCCTAGTGATTATTGATAATCTAAAAACAAGACGTTTAAGTATTTTTTTTAAATATCGCTTACTAATTTATTTCACATAGTATACTATAAAAAAACGAGTAACATAATAATTTAGTTAATTTTCTATTGAGACGACTAGAACGGAGTAGGTAATTTGACCATAGTTTTGCAGAAAGCGACCAAATACTATTTTTTTTTCAATCAGACTTAAGCTTTAACATATTGAGTTTGGTTGTTTTCTGCATTGTCTGCGTTTTCTGCATAACTAGAGTCAATTATACTAACTAATACTAACTCATGAGCCACATGATGCAAATATGTGCATTATTGACCCAGTTGGCCGTGTGGTGACGGCAGTAAGAACACATTTGTCACCACCCAACTCCTTCTGCGGGTGTAGTAAGAGTCGACTAAGGGATTGAAGCGTCACTGATCATTTTTGATAACGATTGATGATGGGCAGCAGCGTCATCATAGTGGACACACTGCGATCCCCAATCCGCTTGCCTAGCGTGGCGATTATGGACACCTCCTAATGCGTCAATATGCAAAGTTAATAGGAGAGGCCTTCGTCCAGCAGTGGACTATCATAGGCTGATGATGTGATGTGAAGATTACAGCTCTAAAACAAAATAAGTAAATAATACAATTGCTAGTGTGTATCACACTACGTAAGAACGCCACACAGTGGCTAATGCCTTAACTTAATGGAATCCCACATGAAAGCGTGCTGCACTTTACTCGCTGAAAGCAACGCCACCGCCACCTCGTCCCTAAACAGTGAACTAAGTGGTAATAGGTGGCGCTGTTGTTATGAAGGAGCCCGCAAAGGTAGTATTCACAGAGGCAAGTTTTCACTTTGTGAAAATTACCTTTGCGGGCTCCTTCCTAACAACAGCGCCACCTATTGGTTATACGTTTGAATTAATAAAGAAGTTTATAAACCAAGAGATAGATGTCGGTTAAAACACTTTGATGGGACGTTACGTTAGGTTAGTGTATATAAAAAAAAATTGACTCAGGTCGAAGTGATTTCGTGCGTAAGCTCTGAAATGGAATTCGAGATCAAAAATGTAAACAATTTATGACAATGACATGACATTATAAAGTCAATGTTAAAGTGACATTCCAGGGGTATAAAACTTTTTATTTTTTAACACCTTTATAAATTAACGTCGCATTTTGAGATGGGTTATTTATTTTATTTTATTTATTTGCACACTTACAAACTATCCTTACAGTGCTAAACCTAAGACAATGCTTGATGTTTAGGTGTAGATACGCGAAAGTCAAAGTTTGTTCGATACACAAGTATCACAATCATTAACATATTTTTGGACATGACTATAAAAATCATACGGCTGAGTGTCCCCGGTTCCTGATTACAAGAATAATGCCTAGAAAATTTTCTAGAATGATGTAAATAATTATTGTTTGAAAACCAATGTCGTGTTACTTTAATCTTTAGGATAGTCGGGAAACGAATTCCAGTCTTCATCTATAGATTCTATAGTTACAATCGGATCCATAACTACTAAAAAAAATTAAATGATTGATTTGTAGGTAATAATATTAAAATCTGTATTCATGTACTTTGGTAATGCAAAATTTTAGGAGTTTTTATGAATTCATAAAAAAGTAATTTTGAGCACCATCTTGTTTTGATTTTTTTCAGTACATTGTTATAACTGCGAACCAAATGTTTAACACTTCTTATCATTGTCAATAGTATAAATTAAACACCCTACATTTTATTTCAACTAGAGAAATATATCATTGAAAAACAATGTATGATATTAAAAATTAGTAAAATATTTAAAAACTATACGTACCGTCAGTGACTGTAAATGCGCATATTTTTAAAAATATTTCAATGATTTTAAGATTACCCACCTCTCGCGATTATTTTTTTGTGGTGGTATCCCATTTGTTTACATTTTTGATCTCCAATTCGATTTCAGATCTTAGACAATTTTATTGTATTGGATTGGATAAAAAAATCTGAACAGCAAAAGTTAGTCAAATTTAAGAAAACCATTTCTCATATTACATCCACTGTGAAGTGTCTATTACTGCAAGGTCAATATTTAAAAAAGTATTACTTACACTTTTCGAACATGACATATGAATTTGGAACGTTTTATTTAAGTTCAAAAGGATTTTAATAAGTTACATGTCGCGAGCTCATACAGAAAAAAAACTTTAAATTTGGAATGACCATTGAGTATCTATTCGTATTTTGAATTTCGTTGGATATTTTCATTATTAATTGTTCGTTTTATTGACCATGGAGTTGTCAAATACACAGAGAGTGGATTTAATTGAAGCATATTTTGTAAATTATCGCAGCTCGGTAAATGCGTATTGGTACCAAGAACGCTATCCAGACTGCCAACAACCTAACCGCAAAACAATTGAAAATCTCGTAAAGAATTTAAAAAAAGAGTGCTGTTTTAAACCGAAACGAAAGAGACGATCCACCGTAATAGATGAATTAACAACTATCGCCATTTTAGGCTATTTTTAAGCTTTTCCAAAGGCATCGTTGAGAGAGGCTGTTGAGAATATTGGTGTGCACAGATCTACTGTAAGAAAGGTATTAAAGACTCACAATTCCAAGTGTTACAAAGAAGGTCATCTGGTACAAGCAATGCTTCCAGGAGACACTGACCGCAGATTAATATTTTGTCGGTGGTTTGTAGCATGTTCTGTTAGAAACCCGTCATTTCTAAATCAGATTATTTGGACAGATAAGTGTAATTTTTCAAACAATGGCATGTATAACAGAAAAAATTGTCATTACCTACTGGTCACGTAAAAATCCCTTTCGAACTACATCAACCCATAATCAAGTCCGCTTTTCACTCAATTGTTGGTGTACAATAACGGCATACAACACGGCACGTTAAATAGTGAAAAATATCAAGAAATATTGAACACGGTCGTGGACGCAGTGGATCATTCCATTCCACTAAATGATTTAAATAACGTCATCTACTAACAAGATTGTGCTCCACCTCACAATAGTATCGCCACAAAACAATTTTTAGGTCTACATTTTCCTACCCGGTGGATGGGCACAAATGGTGCTATTAAATGGCCACCCCGTTCACCCGACTTAACACCAATGATTTTTTTCATACGGGGTTATCTGAAAAATCGAATTTATGAAAATCGGTACAACACCCTCGAAGAGTTAAAAGGTGCACTTTGTTATCATTTGAACAATATTCATCACAACGCTTTGTCTAACGCTACTAGAAGTGTTCTGAAACGTGCTCGTACAGTCAAGGAAATTGATTCGCGTACCGTCTGGATGATTTATTGCTTGAAACAAAGGATTACTTTAAGGTTTATATTCCTTTAAGCGAATGAAACTGGTTTACGTAAGTAAAATGACACATGATCGGGTTATAGTTATGCAAACCTCAACCTTATATAAACATCATTCGATTTGTTTTGCTATGTCAAACAGTTTTGTCTAGTTAATATAACCTTAACCTATTTATAGTTTTACGATTTAACTATAAAAATATTTTTTGGCAATGTCAAATTGGTGACATAATCAAAAGTCAAACTAATAAAACTAAAAATGCATCGAATAAACTACGCGGAACGAAGAAGTGAAATAATTACATTACATGAGCTGGGCCACGGCATTCGAGATATAGCTCGGTTATTAAATATGTCTAGAACAACAGTGAGACTATGGATCACTCGATATGGAGAAGAAGGCCATACAGAAGATCGCCGACGTTTTAATCACGGTTCACGGCGTCTGACGCCTGAACAAGTTATTGAAATGCGGCAACGTTATGAAGAACATCCTTTCACGCCAACCAAATATTTTGCTGATCGATTTGAAGTTTGCTTACGCACAGTGCGAAATTATCTTCACGGTATAGGCATTCACCACAGGCGACATGCGAAAAAAGTAGCATTGACTGATGCCAACAAGATAGCAAGAGCTGAATTTGCACGCCGTTACAGACATTTTGATTGGAGCACTGTTATATTTACAGATGAAAAATCCTTTCGTTCATCACAAGACGGACGATTGAGTTTGTGGAGATATGACAGGACGCGGTATTCAGAAGATCATGTTGTTCCAAACCGGGCGTCAGGGCGTATAAGTGTCAATATGTGGGGGTGGATATCTTCTGCGGGGGTCGGCGAGCTTGCCCAGATACCTTCGCGAGCCAATTCCATAGATTATGTAGAAACAATGGATACAATCATGGTTCCCACTGTGCGAAACGTTTATCCCCAGGAAGAAGTTCCAAATATACACTTTGTTCACGACAATTGTCCAATTCATAAGGCAAGGGTCACTAAAAATTGGTTTCGTCAACATCCTGAAATAATTGAAATTAATTGGCCAAGCAAATCACCCGATTTAAACCCCATTGAGAACATATGGGGTATTATGGTGCAAATGTGGGAAAATGGCCAAGAAAGGACAAAGCAAGCCCTAGAACGACACTGCCACGAAGTATGGGAGGCGTTGCGTGGATCAGATATTTGTAGTCGGATAGTAGAGTCGATGCCGGCCCGACTACAAGCTGTCTCTGATTGTTATGGTGCTTATACTAGATATTAAACATTTTAAGCAAAAAACTTTTTTTTATTGTGAAATTTATTTTGATGGACAAGTTGCAGAAACATTCATTTCAGGAACTTATCATTATCACAATATATAATAAAGGAGGAACTTATATTTCTATCCCTGTCTGTTGCAAGTTTGACACCTATCTCACATTTTTCTTTGTAATCATTCCACAGACGTCTGTCGGTGAGTTACTGCAACCTTTTTAATTATAGCACCACAAACTTTTCTGACCCAGTGACGGCGTCGCTATTGCCGCTGCAGTTCTAGCAACCACTGGCAACACTAAACTATGTTTATGGCACTGTAGTATTTACGATGATATGTGTCATGGAAGTCACATTTTTATCATGTTGGCTACCTGAACCTTACACACTTCGTTGATGTTCGATTTAACCAATCGGAGTTATCCGTTACGTCAGGTCAGGTTGGTAGACCTGCAATTGGTTATGGTCACTGCTTTCAGTGCGTCTATGTCCAAAGTCACCGTGATGGATTGATGATTAATTTGCCGCCATATTCTTATTTATATAATTCCCCGTTTTTGACATCAATATTCAAGTGACAAGACCATTCAAACTGACGTGTATTCGGAAATGCTCGTAAACATACTACTCGGCACAAACGTCATGTTAGTATTGCAAATAAAGATAACCCTTAGTGTTCTCGGTTGACATCAACAATTTAGACTTAAGACGGTACGCGAATCAATTTCCTTGACTGTACGTGCATACGGCAACAGGGCGGTCATATTGAACATTTTATGTAGTTGGAATAGATAGGTACCTACAAAATATTAATTTTATTATATTAAATTTGACTAACTTCTGCCGTTGCGTTTTATTTCAGCCCATTCGTTGGAAAGGATCTCATGTGAAACTGAGTCGATTTAAGTCGATTAACCCAAAAAATATGAATATTGTTATTTCTAAAGAACTATTTATTGTACCTGCTTAGCCGTCATATGAGAAATTATTGTCCTGAATTTGACTAACTTCTGTTTTTCAATTTTTTTTCATCCAATACAATAAAATTATCTACGCATTAAATGAAATTCCTCATTATTAAATCGATGACATGGTTCCTAAGAACAAATCTTCATATGTCTTATAGTTTCAGACTTTCCCAAACTGACCGATTTGAATGGGCCACCCTGTATACTGTGTAAAATAACTTTTCGGAGGGGGACTTATTTTAAATAAATATTATTTAAAAACAAAACTTTTGAAAAATTATCCAACCTAAATTGTACAGTGCTTTTCTCAAACATACAAAGATATAAAAAAAAAAATAATGACAATGTTGTCGAAATTAAAAAAAAAGTTACTTTGCAGGCCTAGGCCTGAATAGTGTTCTGAAATTCCATTTCCATCCCAGTGAGTTACTGCGCCCTAAAAGCGATACTTCCGAATCTATTTTAAGGAACGTAATGACAATATTCATTGCATGTTTGAGAAAATGCTATTTAATTTCCAAAATAAAGACATTAAGATCACGGCGGTAAAGTGCTGTTGCGGCACTCTAAACCCGGCACCAATGTTTAATGACTCGTGAACGCGTGGCCAAACTTGTACATTCTAGTGAGATGCTGTCTATTGTATAGTTATCCATAGGTATTGGCAATGAAATTTGTTTAGTTGATGTCAAAAACACACAATCAACCGTTACTTTATAAGTGACATGATCCAACTTATTGGCATAAAACTAATCTGAAATTAGTTTAGGCCAAATTCGTACATTAAGGTGCATTTAGACCAAACGAGCATTCGCTCATTCTATCCCCCACTCTACGAAATCAAATAATTTCGACGAATCACGTTTTGTGTAACGAACGAATTTCGTAGAGTGGGGGATAGAATGAGCGAATGCTCGTTTGGTCTAAATGCTCCTTTACAGTGTAATCTAGAATAAGTATTTTGAAATAAAAAAAATCAAAGTTGAAATAAACCCAGCTTTCTTATCATTATTATCTTTATTGTCGGATTGAGTGTGTACCTACGCGCTAACAAATGCTTTTCTTATACCTAATATATTATGAATATTATATTAGTACTATTAGTCTAGGATTAACCTTGGATACACTTAGTACAGCACAACTTAATTGCAGTCGAACTGTAAAAACAATTTTGCAGGGTCCTGTATTAGATGTAAGTTTATTGTATGCTGTAATAATAATAAATAAAATTAAGGTTAGGTTAGCATACCTATCACGAAAACGTTGGCGAAACCTGAAATATCAACGTGTCAGTAACATAAGTGACTTGTAGACTAGACTTGTGAATAAATTTACTTCTCACAAAGATCACAAGTACTTTCTTAACTCTTTCAATAATGATAAACAGTTAAAACAAAACTAAAGTTCTACTGAATTTCAGCGCTTGAAACTCAATAATGTATCCCTCAAAACATAAACTAGCATAATGAACAACATAAACAACAACCTATTAAGATGGTAAAGTAACGGTATACCTAGCATCCCTAAGTACCATTATGTTTTGAAAAGCCCCATTATGCACTTTAATACACGTACCTACGTTGAACTGAAAAGTCGACCGGCGAAGACTTATGGATTCCGTTTATGCGCGGTGGCCTCCCACCTAAAGATCGCCATTCATAAACTACCACATGCATACTGACTTACAAATTATCTGACCTAACCTAGAATGACGCGGTTTCATAAAAAAACTAATATGCAACCCAACATATTTCTGGTAAATACGTTACAAAATTTATTACTAAAGTATAAATATGATAATAGACAAAAAATCATGAACAAAAATATTAATCTTGGTATTTTGTTACACATAGTACTTTAATTTTTCTCAAACTTGCAATGAAATGTTGGCATTCCGTACGTCAAATTAAACCAGGAAGTACCATCTCGCTGATTGAACTTGATATGTAAAGGCATTTCATACGGAAGGAACCTGCTTTAAAAAGTTAAATACCGGAAGTAACTTGTAAAGTGACAGAACATCTTGTCATTTCACCGCAAAAAAAAGAATTAGTGTCACCGGGTAAAAGATTACCTATCTCAAATAGTTTGAAAAAAAATTGACGTGTAAGTTGTTTATATTTAATTTTGTAGATTCGTTTCGTTCTTCGACTTATTTGTTTGTGTATGTACTGTGAAAATCACTTTCGATTGCAAGTTTGAGAAAAGCTCTATACAAATCTCGGCGAGAAACAAGGTTACAGGCCGCGTATCTCTATCTGGCCGAGTCTATTATTTAAGAGTCGTGGCAAGGGATAGCAACAGTCGTGGATTGGTATATCCATTTTCACTGACACGTATGTGGACTGTAACGAGTGATGAATTAACACATCGTCGTCATTTGAACATAGTTGATGACGACTGACGAGAGCTGTATACCTAAATACACACTAAAAGAAAAAATACTTCAAGAATAATAATTCACATAGAAAGATAGGTAAAATAGCATTTGATTCACTTGATTTGGACAGTAACTGTTCATTAAGTGATGTAGAAATGAAGATATATGCAAGTGTGAAAGTGATGGAATCAAGGAGGTTGGAACTCTTAGGGCGCCTATAGAGAGACGGCGTGACAGACAAAACCCGTGCCGCGCATATGCGTTTTACGCATATGTGCTGTCAGTACCTCTCGGGACGTCATGGGTATATAAACTATAAAAATATACCAAGAATGCCACATTGCTCTGTAATCTGGTGCAGGAACCAGTCTACGTACGTTAATAAACAAAATTATTAATTTTGTTTATTAACGTTATCACAGGTAAGTAAAAAAAGTTATATTAAATTCAATATAAAATTAGTATGGGCGAGAGATATAGTGAGTCTTCACTATATCTCTCGCCCATACTAATTTTTGCTAACACGACGCTGAATTTGTTATCGATAGTCTATGTAAACTTTTACAACTAAACGGTGTTAGTAGAAATTCAAAATTTGTTCCCGAGTTACGGACGTTTCCTATGTATAGGTAAGTAAGTATAATTATGTGTATTTCTCTATTTAAGTACATATATATATCGTCGCCTAGCACCCATAGTACAAGCTTTGCTTAGTTCGGGGCTAGGTTGATTTGTATGAGACTGTCCCCCATACATTTATTTATTTAATTATATTTAGCAATAATATAATATTTATCTAGAGTGCAGACAATGTAGCAACTATACAAAAACATATAGTTTAAGAAATTCTGACTTAATTTTTAGATTTCCTATAGAACCATGTGTCAGAGAACGCTGGATAACGGCGACTGGAAAGTTAAACTGGTTTCCGCAAAAACACGACACAATTTGTTCTGACCACTTCCAAAATGACTGTTTTGTAAAAACAAATCCAAGATCTATATTGTCATCCAATGCCTGTCCAACTTTAAAACTCCATCCTGCATTTGACAAGGTAAGTTAGCTTTGCTAAATAATTTTATTATGTTTTAAAAGTAAAGTACCTTTTAAAGGATTTCTGATGTTATCTGTTAATACATATTAATTTAAGTATGTAATTTCCAGGTGTTTCTTGTCCCAAGTAACCCATCTGATAATCTTTCAAGAAAACGTAAAACGGTACAACTTACGAATTTAAAAATATCTTTATACATCTATACATCTAGTTCATCTGTCCTCATATATAATACCTAAATTACCTAACCATCTAAACTCCTTACAGTTGATCGTTTAATTTTAGTTCCCATTTATAGTTACAACTGTAATTTAAGCACCTATGATATACCTACATTTTCTTTTTGCGTTTTATAACGTAATATAAGTAGATATAGTTTGCACACCTTGAACAAACAAACCAATGCAAAGGTAACATATATAACTAGACAGAGGTTAGACCGCCTGTTGTTTAACCTCTGTCTAGCCTTACCCTTAACACTTGTTGTTTAACTTTAACCTTAAAGCTAACAACTTAATGTAAGTAGGTATTGTAAATATAAATGTATATAAATATATGTAAATACAATGCCACAAGGGCCAATCTTAGATATAGGTTAGGTTAAGTAGATTAGTTAGATTTAATCTATGTACATAAATATTGTAGTTTTGAAAATAAAATGACAAAATTGAAAAAAAAAAAAAAAAAAAATATAAATTCAAATAAATGTATAAATTTTACTGTTTTTATATCATTCATAACGACATCATTTTAGTGAGATTTTAAAAATGAGAATGTTTGAATAGCTTTTTTCAAGTAACATTTGTAGTCAAATAACTGTTGGTTTTAATCTATCGATAAAAATATCGAGCCATACCACAACACTATTTACATTAACATGTCAAAATTACCTGACACGGTCGATTTTTATGAAAATGACAGCCAAGGCCGCCTCTATCTCTAAGGTTACACACTAAAGAGGTCCGTGCTCTGTGGATGGAATAGTAGCATGATAAACGGCAAAAACAGAACTATCATAAGCCACCTGTTGTGCTAATAACCTGCATTGCATTATTAAATGAGTAAGTTAGTACATACCTACAGATTACGTAAAGTCATAAGCAAGTACCTATCACATACCGTAGCTTTTTGCGTATTTTAAATAATTTCATAAAACATAAATTGCTAAAATTAAATAACTATAGCCTCGGCTCAAAAATACCTGCTTAAATTTTTGCTGGATATAACTGATACAACATTAACATGGTTCTATCACCTTTGTAGCTAACCAACGCAAAGGGAAAATCGATTTAATAACATAATGCGTGTTGTGGTGTTGTTCTCTTTTATATGATTCGTGGTGTGGCTGAACCAGAATCGAAACGTTAAAATGTTATCAAGTGTTTAATTTCCTTGTCCATTTATCGGAAATAATAAGATAGAAGTTAATAATTCGGGTTCTTTCTCTGAGCAGAATTAAATGAAAAAATATCAAGAATGTACCAGGAAGCTCCTGATAAAAAAAACCGCCAGGGGCCTGCAATGTACTAACCCCTATGTTCAAAAGCCCCACACTTAATATTTCAATATTCCCAGATATTGTAAAAGTGGCACCTTCGCGCAAGACCTCAATCTTTAGTATTAGCTTACCTATTCCAGTGAACTTAATTGACAACGTCTCGAAAAGCGTGTTAAATCGAAAACCATTTTGGTATACCTATATTATTCTTCCCGAATACATTAGAGGCATTTTATTTCATTTTTGTAATCGTTACTTTCCAAGAAAAATGCGAAAAAGTGTAAACCGGAAATGAGACGTAGATACTATCGTCCTACCAAGATAATGTTTAATCTATAAATGAGGCTCATGCTGCTTAGTCGTCGTCATCATACGTTCCCAATGCAGTTGGATGTGTACCTAAATATATATACACTGTTCACCGACAGTGTTCACTGTCCGCCAAAATATCACGTTGTAAAGAGCCTTTGTTGCACTCAATCGAATAATAGAAAAATGACAAGAACACAAAATTCCACTTTACCTGACCTTTATAGATAACTTCCATGGCTTTTGGCAGCATAACTCATGATTCCATTTTTACATCCCTATGGAACCAACAAATAGGCCCCCGAATGGATGTTACCTAAACCTTCTTAGTACTATACACTGTGATCACCCTCAAAATCATTTTTCAAACGGAGACGCAAAATAAAAACAAAAATTTGGTGTTTGCTGAACGTGTACCTACTTGTGTTTCAAGAAATCTGACGACGCGTCTTGACCTATATGATCAAAGTTCGAATGATTCGCCAGACCCCTGTTACGGCGATACAAAGACAAAACAAACGTGACACTAAGCAGTTTTTTTTTTATAATTCTATGTACTTTAACAAGGATCCATCAGGACTGTAACAAAGTAATTTGCCATAAGTCTCCAATTTAAATTTAAATGAATTAGTCCCGTTTAAAGGATTATTTAGAGGTTCGGAGCCTTTTTTTTTCTTCTACCTTCTTCAATCCCCTTCGGCCGTTTTCGAAACCGTAGGTTCGAAACCAGTAGAGAAAGCGGAATTATTATCAATGTTCACCGAAGAACAGAGTCATGCTGTTACAACCGCTACAATTCCAACAGAAGTTTTTGACAACGAACTTTCGCAATATCGACGGTAGAAAGGCTAATTGACTTAACCGACATTTTATGAACTTTACAGGAGAGCCGTTTAAAGTTTTATTTTTTAGAAAAAAAATCGCTACAAAAAAAGTAACCGGTATATTGTAACGCAACTGCCATCAAATATTCAAGATATAAAGGCGCATACTTTGGTTCCTACCTTGATAAGATTAGTTTATTATGTCTCGAAATAAAGGTCGCTTAAGACAAATCTGCTAAAAATGAGAGAAAGGCTAATTGGTTCAAATACCAACAGCGTCTGCCGCCGGAGGCAAGTCAAATGACTGTAGTGTACAAGTGCACTTTTTTAAAAAGAAGGCTAAATGAGCTAAGCGCTATTTTTACTATAAAACGGAGTAAGGCTAAACAGTTTAAGCGATTCTTTAATGGAAATAAGTGGCGATTCTAATTGACTTAATGACACACACTCATTGGAAAACGGATTGCTTAAATCTCAGGAATTATATGAATATAATTAAACATGGTGGTTGAAGCTCGGATATTTAGAGACAAAGGTATAATTACTCTGCAGGTCTTAAGAAAACAAAATGAATCAAAATCGTTTTTCTCAAATTTTATTGCTATATAAAGAAAAATATTTGCTTCTAATAACATAATTAGATAGTTATTTGGCAGAATCAGTCTTAGAAAAATTGCGGATATTGACTACAGCGTTTCATCCGCAATAACCTTTCTGTCGCTTTTATTGGAAAAAAATGCTCTTTTTGCCTAACATCTTTAATTTATTTATTACTACGCTTGATAGTTACGTTACATTTTTAATCTTAATTTTTATTATATCTGTAGTCAGTTTTTTTACAATATAAGCGGCAGAAATACGTAAGTAAGTATTTAGACTTAAACTTTAATTATTATTAAATAATCAAGAAATAACAATGAAAATAATTAAATTATTTCATAATGTGAAATACACGATTTCAGTATCACACATAAATCACTACGGCACATGCGCCTACCGGCACAGACTACAAGTGATTGACGCGCCCGCGCGGGGGGCGGCGGTAGTTATAGGCGAGCGGCTCAAAAAGCACCGACAGCGGCAAGAGTGTGATTGTACCGCCGAGTCAAAAGTTTCTCATAGAAATTTTTGATGATTTAAGCTACACTGACATGATGCATTATGATTTTATTATAAGGATTTAAATGACACAGGTGAAACAAATATTCTATTTCAACCGACATTCTCATCTATAAAAAGAGGTTCAAAATGCTTAAGTAACATACATTTTATGGTTTAGAATTTTACGTATTTGGTTGAAGCGACCCATGCCCTAAAAAATTGGGAAGAGCTAAATGGATCAAGCGACATGCTTCTTTTATTTTAAATGGAGGCTAAATGCTTCAAACGCCTATGGTGGCACTTTTTTGTTGAAGTTCAATTGATTTAAACGACTGTGCTCGTGTGTGATGGAGTAAAGCAAAAAGGTTCAAATCAAAACGAATGGCAAAGTTGGGAAAGTAAAAACCGCTTAAGTGGGAACCAACCAAACATGTTTGTGGGTCAAGTCACGTTTCATTCAAAAATGCATTTTTTTGTGTTGCTTCATGCCTTGATTTTTTTAATGCTGTACCAAATTTCAGAAGTGTTAACCGCCATCAAAATCGTCTGATCGCTATGAAACCGAGCTCAATCGACGGAGAAAATTCTGCCGATTCCGATGATATAAATAACTCAATATCGCCCAAAGTGTCGCTTAAGCCAATTAGCCTTTCTACCGTCGATATGTAGTTGATATTTCAAATGTGTACTACAACACGTACAACCTCCAGTTTCTTCTGCGTTACAGTAGTACACCAAACGAAGGAAACTCAGAGGAAAAAACTCGTGTATAAGCGAATTTTGGCATAGTTGTAGGGAATGGTGTTTTAAACCACATACTAAAAGTACTGGTGGTTAGGGGTGGAGCTAACGGGGGGAGAGGGGTGTAAAAGTCCTTATTTTTAATATTTCGTAAATAACTCTTAAACCGTGGCTTATAGCAAAAAACGTTCTAGTACATAAGTAATCTACATAAAATTCTCTACAAAAAAGATCTGAGTATGTTTCCTCTGGGATCAATGTGTCATGAGATAAGAAAGCAAGAAGACCGACACTAAAGAAATAAACACAGTTGTTTAAGTAGGTATGGCACATACAGAATGCTCGCGACAATTCCAAAAGATTTTAATGCTCAATTCCTGACCATATTTAGAGTCTTTAATGTTATATAAAATTTCATGGATTCGGCTTGGTTTCAGAGATAATCAACCTTTTTTTCGAAATAAGTTTTTCGACGTAACTCGTCATAAAACTTCTTTTTGATTACAATGCTACCACAATGTGTTTTAATATTACCACACTTTTTGCCTGGCAATTAAAAAATGGGAATAAACTTGACGCAATAACCTGTCCCTAAAAGAATATTAAAATAAATAATTTTAACAAACTGTTGTTATGATAAAAAGTACTGGAAATGTTAAAAGTATGCAAAAAGTCTAAAAAAAACGAGAAAAAAAATTTTTTTTTGGTGGTATTTGACATTAGGTCTGATAATATTTTTTGTTTGTTTTGATGTCTAGAACGCATAGTTAAAATCTTTTGACGATGATTATGAGAATATTTTAGGCTTATTTTTACAAATAAGTATACAGGGCGCGCCCGGGCGCGAGCATTCCAAAAGATTTTAAGTATGCATTCTAGATATCAAAATAAACAAAAATGATTATGAGACCTAATGTCAAATACCACCAAAAAAATTTTTTTTTTCTCTTTTTTTTACACTTTTTGCATACTTTTTAACATTTCCAGTACTTTTTATCACAACAACAATTTGTTAAAATTATGTATTTTAATAATTTTTTTAGGGACAGGTTATTTCGTCAATTTTATTCCCATTTTTTGATTGCCAGGCAAAAGGTGTGGTAATATTAAAACACGTTGTGGTAGAACTGTAATTAAAAAGAAGTTTTATGACGAGTTACGTCGAAAAACTTATTTTAAAAAAAGGTTGATTATCTCTGAAACCAAGCCGAATCCAGGAAATTTTGTATCACATTAAAGACTCTAAATATGATCAGGAATCGAGCATTAAAATCTTTTGGAATGCTCGCGAGCATTCTGTATGTGTCATACCTAATTATATAAATGTGTTTATTTCTTTAGTGTCCATCTTCTTGCTTTCTTATCTCATGAGACATTGATCCCAGAGGAAACATGCGTATATCTTTTTTGTAGAGAATTTTATGTAGATTACTTATGTACTAGAACGTATTTTGCTACAAGCCACGGTTTACGAGTTATTTACGAAAAATTAAAAATAAGGACCTTTACACCCCCCTCCCCCCGTTAGCTCCACCCCTAACCACCAGTACTTTTAGTACGTGGTTTAAAACACCATTCCCTACAACTATGCCAAAATTCGCTTATACACGAGTTATTTCTCCCGATAGGCAACTTTTGGTCTTCCTTAGGTGGGCTACAGTAGCTATAAAATAAATAACAGAGATATCAATTAATCACTTATTTTTTTAAATTCGCCTATCTATTTACCCGTATGCATTTATTCATTGCTATAAATGAAATAATATGATTTTCTTTGTTTATATAGTAAATACTTACTAGTTAGTAGTTTGTTTTTCATTTTTGCAAATTACAGTTTCAAAAATGTTTACCCATACAAAAAGTAAAATGTATCACATCACTTACCTTGGCATGAAAGTAGACGAACACTTCTCCTGGTCATATCATGTAGACTTCATATACGAAAAGCTTAGAATCTTACTAGGCAAATTCTACCACTTAAGATTTAGAGTTTCTATTAGCACATTAAAATGTTTGTACATGTCGCTAGTCGACTCTATACTTAGTTATGCTCTCGAGTCTCGACAGCTATGGACTTACCACGAAAACCAATATTAATAAATTAGAAGCCATACAAATCAAATTTTTAAAATTACTTGTTAGCAATTAAACTAAGCATAAATGTAAATATAACTATGGACAATTTTTCAATATCTGCGAAATCTTACCAGTAAGCTTAACACATAATTAAAACGTAATGCTAATACTACATCGTCAGTCATCTCAGCTGCCATTTCAACGGTTGAACCCGGTTTTTTCCGAATGATTTTTTGGACTTTCAATGGAAAGCTTTTTCCAATCCTCCTATACCACCAGCAGAGAGAAGAGAACCGTTTTGCCATACCAAGTGCGGTCCCACTGTCACTTTAAGTCGATATGAAATATTTACTGCCATATGGGACCGGGATTTCATGGAATATATTGCCATTGAAACATAGGTATGCCCAGCAAGTGGCCGCTGAAATGATATTCACAGGCGAGCTACAAGCCAGCAGCAGAATAGTGGTCTGGAAATATACGACACCCAATGAAATGTATGTGTATTTCGCAATCATTATGACAATGGGTGTTCTTATTAAAACCAGAACAGAAGAGTACTGGAACGCGGACCAGGACATTATCTGCATACCTGGTTACGGTGTTCATATGCCATTAAGAAGGTTCCAACTTCTTAATAGATGTGTGCATTTTAACAACTCTATGCTCATGAACGCGGAAAT
>JALPQI010019387.1:0-21885 GCA_025490895.1 Thaumatotibia leucotreta
AATGAATGAAAATTACCAAAAGCGCCATACATGTACCTATAACATTTGAAGAGATCCCTCGATTTCTCCAGGATCCCATCATCAGACCCCAACTTGGTGCCAATGGGACCATCTTGGGGTAATACACGTTCGATCACAAAAAAAAATTTAGAATCGGTTCACTATTCTCGGAGATATCAGGTAACATACATACAACAAAAAAAAAAAAAAAAAAATTCAGTCGAATTGAGAACCTCCTCCTTTTTTTGAAGTCGGTTAAAAAATAATTATGAGACCTAATGTAATTCCCCCAAAAAAAAATATTTTTTCTTTTTTTTAGTCTTTTTGAATACTTTTTAACATTTCCAGTACTTTGTATCAAAACAACAATTTGTTTAAATTATTTACTTCAATTGTTTTTTTAGGTACAGGTTTTTTCGTCAAGTCTTTTCGTATTTTTTGATTGTCAGGCAAAAGGTGTGGTAATATTAGAACACATTGTGGTAGCATTGTAATCAAAAAGAAGTTAAATGACGAGTTACGTCGAAAAACTTATTTCGAAAAAAGGTTGATTATCTCTGAAACCAGCCGAATCCAGAAAATTTTATATGTCATTAAATACTCCAAATATGGTCAGGAATCCAGCATTAAAATCTTTTGGTTTCCTCGCGAGCACCCTGTATACACAGTCCAGAAGATTACTACTCACCTTCTTAAGAACCTCAGAGGCAATGGGCACCATGGAGTTGACAGGGTTGGTGATGATAGCCATGATGGCCTTGGGTGACTGCTCGGCGACCACCTGCGCCAGGTCGCGCACGATGGAGGCGTTAGTGTTGAACAGGTCATCGCGGGTCATGCCTGGCTTGCGGGGGACCCCGGCGGGGATCACCACCAGGTCGGCACCTGGAAGTGAGCAGGTTTTGATTTTATGAGGTTTGCTGTTATTGCCAATTATTAGAGTATCTTCAGACATGTCATAGAATGCTAATATCCTAGTGATGTGCTGTCAAGTAATTATTTTATGTCTTTGTATTCAATTTTGCTTTTGGTTGTTTGGCATTAAAACTACTTCTTCTTTTACCTAGAATTATCCCAGCCTTTGCCCGGATCTACTTTCCTACTACCTTTCCTCCACTTTGCGTGATCCTGGGCATTACATATTTTTGTAAAATTAGTTTCAACAAGTTAATTTTTAACCAAATTTTATGATTTGAATTTTTGCTTTGTTAATATTAACAAATTATCATATTTTGTTTTTAGTGTTTCCTGATTACAATATTAACCACTCACTTGCTTTGATTTTTGCGAAAGACTCTATGTCTATGTGAAATAAGAGTGATGACATGTAACAAAAGCTACATGAAGCAAGTGAGTGGTTAATATGAATACTTCCCGATTCGCCGGATTCCTGTTTCGCCGGATTCCTGTTTCGCCGGATTCTTGATTCGCCGGGTTTTTTTGATTAAGAAATACTACAGAAATATCGCGGTTATACCTAATAAAAGGTAGATGTAGAGAAGCAGATCATTTCATGCAATAAGAAAATATAAGCACGTTTCTTTTACCTGGATGATTTAATGTATATTCATATTTCCGACGAAACAAGAATCCGACGAAACAAGAATCCGGCAAAACAGGAATCCGACGAATCGGGAAGTATTCGTTAATATGTGATACCAGTACCAATTAAATACTTCAACATCATGATTAGCTCTGTACATTTATAAAACATGGTTTCATATAAGAGGTCAGATAAGAACCCACCATGATAGCTATATTTAGACACAGCAAGTGACTACAGCAATCAATAGAGTATTCATAAATCTATTCAGGCTCTAGATGTTGTTTGACTAGTAAAGCTACTCCTTTTTAAATATGTAAATCATTTATCAATTTCAAAGAATTACATTTAATTTGAACATAGGCCTCCCCCAAAGATTGCCACAATGACCGGTCCTGTGCCACCCGCATTCAGCAGTGGACGTCTTTCTGCTGACATGATGATGATGATGATGACATTTAATTTCATTTAGATATAATCTATTTCATTATTTATTGAGCATCATGTGAGTTTGTCTAACTGAACTTTCAAAATTCCATTAAATTTCTCAAAGGTTAGCTGGAAGAGATCCCTTATAGGGATAAGTTCGCTTTTGTGCCTAGATTTCTTTATAACTGTGTTGTAACTTATTCTGTGTGCAATAAAGTGGATTACTACTAGAACTTGTGGCTTTTCTATTCATTTTCAGTTTTATATGAGCTAAACAAGATATTTTCAGTTTTATATGAGCTAAACAAGATCACTGCCCTCTAAAGTAGGTCTACTCCACTATTTTTTGTAAAAGTACTAATACTAATACAGTCACATAACAAGGATGAATTGAAGTAGACAAACATTGAGGTTAACCTAAGAACACTAAAGTTTGTTATTACATCAAATTGTAGTTAAGTGTTGATGACCCAACATGTTACAAGATAGAGATAACAAAAATAACCTGTTATTTTCCACTTCAACAATGCCAAGGTCACTACATTTAGGACAAGTTAAAACATAAACTGTACATTGAATATTAGGGCTTTGTGCTATTTAAAAATAATACAAGGTTAATGATGAAACCCATTGAGCATTCTTATTTAATTTGGCACCAAAAAATAGGTTATACATTATGTAACATGCTACCATCAAACACAGATTGCTATTGGTTGGAGTTATTCGTGTTCTAAATTCAAATGTACCTTTGATGGCGGCTGGGAGTTGTTCCTTGCCCTTGTGGCCAGTGACCTTGGCACAGGTGTTCATGTGCGACAGGTCTACGGCGACGCCGGGCGTCACGGGCGCCAGGTCGTACAAAGCCAGCTGCGTCACCAGCTTGTTCTGTTTGATCAGCAGGGACAGGGGCTGGCCGATACCACCAGCCGCACCCGCCACCACCACTTTGAAGTTTTTCTGAAATATCGCATTTTTTATAGATATTTTAACTTTATGAAGGCGTATAGGATAACAAGAAGAAAAATCGAATTTCTTCTGGATATGAGAGGGAGTAACGTGAAGAGTAGAAATAGCGTACCTGAGAGGTTGTGGAGAAGTTCTTGGCTCCATTTTGGACGGCGAGTGTGCCAACAGGCTTCAGGACGCGGGAGAACATCTTCGCGTGGGTATTAAAATGAAAGTGTCAGAATTTTATTGAAAAATTAAAATATTAGCCGATCACTTCCACTGACCCTGCCGACCTTTCGAAGATAACTAATGACGTGACGTAAGGACGTAACTGACGTAAGAAAGACATAATGTCAGAGCCGTGTATGTCGCGATATCGTAAATCATAGATAAATTGAAAAACCGGTAAAATATTTGAATTTTTGATCTGTGTGATAATCTGCATAAATTTATAGTCAACTAACCTTGTTTATTTTTGGTTTAGAATATATACAAACCATTCGAACAATAAACTGCGATGAGCGGCGTGGTGTGTTACGCTAACTAAACGTATTTGAACTGACAGCGACAGTGAAGATTCTAAACGCAATTATCAATCTGACAGTTGGGGGTGTCACCAAAACATTATTTTATCCAGTTTATTTACGATTAATTAAATTAATTGAATAAAATTATATTTATTAACTGCAATATAAGACGAGGCTATCAAAATGAACGTAATACAAGCAATCAAGATGTATATAACGAAAATGACTGAAGAAAGTGGGCCAGGAATGAAAGTTATCCTCATGGATAAAGAAACAGTGAGTAATGTAACAATATTTATTTTTTTTGCTTTAAATGCTGTTATTTAGATAAATTTACTTTAAAAATACGTGTAATATAGTACCATGTTTTGATATCTTGCCCTAGCGTAGCCAACCATATCAATGTAAAACTTATAAGAACTTTTGGTCCATTTACTTATTGAATAACATCTCTTCAGCACCTCTTCAATTTTGTGCATCCCAGGTGCTGGTTGGCGATAATAGGCCTCTGATTTCTATAGTTTCTATGCTCAATTAAGGCTTGTGTTGTGGATACTAGCTACAATATTTATAATAGATACTTAAATACATAGAAAACATTCAGAATTGAAGAACTAATATTTTTGCGATAAATACACAAATAAATGCCCTCACCGAGAATCAAATTAGGGATCTCCATCCTTGCAGGTCACTACTGACTGAGTTATGAAGGCTGTATATTGAATACCATAATTATTTATTTGACAGACAAGTATAGTAAGCATGGTGTTCAGTCAATCGGAGATCCTGCAGAAGGAGGTATACCTGTTTGAGAGGATAGACAGCCACTCCAAGTGGGACAACCTCAAGCACATGAAGTGCATTGCCTTCCTGCGGCCCACGTCGGAGAACATAGCACTACTGTCTAGAGAGCTGCGGTATCCCAAATATGGGGTCTATTTTATATGTGAGTGAATTTACGGTTATGTCCTGTACTGTTTATTTATTTCATCAATGAATGAGTCCGGTGGTGCATTATACAGGGTGGAAAAAGCAAATGCCACATGGATGGCAACTAAATAGAAATAGAAATATATTTATTGCACCTTACTACCTTAAACATTTTGTGAAAGGGAGACTTTCCTGTGTTTTTAAAAACAATAAATTCTGCATTAAGGATTTATGGATGAAAAATCGCTTGCCTCAATTGGGACTGGAACTGGTCAAATTGGACAAAAAATAACAATGTGTTTGCATGGCCTTCCTTAATTCTGATTGTAGTTGTTATTTAGAGAAAAATGAATGTTATCAGTTACCCCTTCCATCTGCATCATAAAATACGGCACATTATTTTTGTTACATTTGACTTTCGAGTCCCAACTAAGGCAAGCGATTTTTCATAAATACTTAAATGCAAAATTTATTGTTTTTAAAAGTAAAGGAAAGTCTCCCTTACACATCACATCATCAGCCTATGTTAGTCCACTGCTGGACGTAGGCCTCTCCTATTAACTATGCATATAGGCGCATTAGGAGGCAAATGCCCATAATCGCCATGCTGGGTAAGCGGATTGGCGATCGCAGTAATGTGTCCACTATGATGACGCTGCTGCCCATCATCAATCTTGTAAAATGGTCAGTGACACTTTAATCCCTTAGTCGACTCTTACGACACCCGCAGGAGGAGTTGGGGTAGTGACAAATGTATTCTTACTGCCGTCACCACACGGCATCCCTTACACAAAATATGCCTTGCCACCTATGTGGCATTCGATTTTTCCACCCTGTATAATATAATATTGTTTAAAGAGAGCAATCACTAGAACAATGTAAAAATTGAACTAAACTATTATTTTTCCTAACTAGTGGGCAAAAACGAACTTTGCGCACGCTTTGCGCGCGGTAATTTCTCTTTTTGACGCACTTGTTATCAAAAAAATCGTCTCTTACACGTGCAAAAACTTTTTTTTAACTCGGGTGATTGTCGCCCTCGTTTCACTCGGGCTCCAACTTTCACCCTCGCCGAAAAAAGTACTCCCGTACTAGTTAGGAAATGTACTATTTTAGTGCATATGGTGCCTTTTTTAGGCTCTAGTGCGAGAAGTGTGTAATTTTACGTCAGGTCCAAAACTTCGGAGGGCCATATGCACTAAAAAACGTCGTACGACACGTGCAAAAACGAAATTCGTAACTCGTGTCGATTTAAGACACTCCCTATCGATCGTGTTTTAAAACATCGCCACTCGTGTCGATTTAAAACACTCCCTATCGATCGTGTTTTAAAACATCGCCACTCGTTTCGTATTTCATGTTTTTCACACTTGTGTCGTAATGTACTATTATTCCCACAAAAATTACTTAATATTTTTTAGTTTAGCATAACACTCTAGGTCACTCGGGAACTATACCCAAGTAACACAGACATTTAATATTGTCTTGACGTTTCGGGCATGATGTTACACATGTGGTCGCAGGCAGACTGGCGAGAAAACGACATCAACACTAGCTGCGTTCCTCGTTAAAATATGAGTGATAATTGTAAAAGTTTAATTTAACTCAATATACAGATTGTAAAACCTCTCTTATTAAGGTCTCTGCCCACTAGACCGTAGCATACCATGACCGTAGCATGAACGTATCAGACACGGAATGTGAGACGACACGGGCTACTATGCCCACTATAACGTGTGTACATCGTTTCATATCCGTGCTAAGCCCGTTTAGTGACCGTTGCATCCGCGTCGCAACCACGTATCATCCGCGTTGCAACTACGTATCATCCCCGTAGTATGAGCGATTCATATCCGTCGTTATCGTTCGATTGTCTCAGTTTTATCAGTTTCAAATTGTTTTCACGCCCTTTAGACTACTATCGCTCTGCTAGTATTTTCCTAGGAGTTTATTTCTACACCTATTTTTCTGAGCAGACATCGTAAACTGCGATCGAAATCCATTGAAGTACTAGTTATTACTGGGTCAAAAAACAAAGTCAAAAATTATTTATTGAGTAGGCTTAGCAACAAGCACTTTCGAATCGTCAGTTATGCTACTTATACATTTATATGACGGAATGTGATTATTTATCATTAATAATACATTTCTATGACGAAATGTGTTTATTTATCATTAATATTATTATAGTATTAAATTACACTTATCAATGTCTAGGTAACCTAGACACTGATAAGTGTAATCTATGATATTAAACTAAAACTTCTTGGAATTGGTAAATATATTGTGTATAGATTTATATGTTCTCGTCATGATTGTCAATGTGACTCCGTCAAGTACTGGTTTTGTTTGATTATTTTTACATCTTCTAATAGTTTTGGAACAATAATTAATTTTAAATAACAATGGAGCAACTGCTAAAGAGCATAGATTGTTCGAAAAAAAAAGTTATATCGATTTTGTGTATATATTATTGTAATAAAAATCTAAAACCAATAAAATTTATTCTAGAAAGCCACATCAAAAGCATGGTTGTTACCATGTAAAAAAAAAACAAATCGTGCAATTTATCTGGATAAATTCGTTAAGTTATACGACTGTTTCGAAATTGATATTTTTTTTTATCATTTTGTTTGTAAGAAACGAAGTAGGTAATATTTTTCGATCACGATGAAAATCTTCGGTTTGCGGGTTTACAATCAGTTAAGTTTTTTTTTCAGAAAATAGCGATGCTGATTATATTGTTTGCGTTGTTTCGCCATAAGAGTGAAAAATTTGGAGAGTTTTGGATAAAAATTGTAAATCCAATACAAAAATGTAAATAGAACGCGTATGCTCACCGTTTCGCCGCCTGCGCACACCGTACCGGCAACGTTGCGTGCCATGCACGTAGCGTGTCGGGGCCGGCAAAATATTCTCGCCGACAATTCTTGCCGGTCCGTGCATGGCACGCGACGGTGTTGGCCGGCGACGGAACGTCCTAGTGGGCAGAGTCTCATACTTTTCCATACAAAGAATATTTTTTTGTCTGATACGTTCATGCTACGGTCATGGTATGCTACGGTCTAGTGGGCAGAGACCTTAATGTGTCATTTTGACATTAACCCTTAAATGCATGAATTTTTCTTTTCGTTTCAAAAACAAAATGTGCATACGTCGCGAGCACGAAAAAAATCGAAAAAAAAATCTGTGGACATATTTTGGGTGGAATTTGTACTACTAATCAAAATTTCGATACATCATATATTATACATTTTTTGCAAAATCGTGCATGATAAAACATACCAATAATATTTACTTTTATATGGAAAAGTATATTCAATTCAGTAATTGTAAAATCGTTATGGTATGAATTACAAAATTCCAATAAAAAATAATTTCTTACTTAGTTAAAAACCGCTAAACGCACGCAACGAAAACAAATTTACGCCATCTTGCTTATTTAAGACATAACTCATAAGACATAGACATAAGACATAAGACATTTATTCGTGGTATAGGTTTACAGCAATAGTTAGCCTGGTTCCTGCATTAGGCAAAGCCTGTACTACAGGTAACCAAAATTTATAATTTGGTTTTTATAAACACATATAAGTTTTTTTTAATACAGTTACGCCAACAAATCAGTAATGAGTTTGAAAGTTCATTAAATTTCCTTGCAAAATTAACCTTAAGAACATAATATACGTATCTAGTTTTCAAACACCAACTACGTTTTGGTTATGTACGATACATCGTACACCATGCATTTAAGGGTTAAAATTTGTCCCCAGATTTCAGCAACGTGATCTCAAAGGCCGACATCAAGACTCTAGCCGAATGTGACGAGCAAGAAACTGTTAGAGAAGTGCAGGAAGTGTTTGCCGACTACCTGGCTGTCGACCGTCATCTGTTCTCGTTCAACATCGTTGGCTGCTTGCATGGTAAAAAACTTTATCCTACTTAACCTATCGCGAACCACGAACGAAGTGTTACTACTCTCTCGCACTTGTGAATTCTTACGTAAGTGTGACAGAGGGGCAACACTTCATTCGTGGTTCGCGGTAGGGACTCAGCTCTCAGGGATCCGATACCAGTATTTTCCTTTTCGTTCTTCGGTATTCATCATTATAGTCATTCTAAGTTAATGGAGTAATTTTAAAATACAATTTTATATATTACATAAAATATTGAGTATAATAGTATTTTATGCAACTCTTGTTTAAGAGAGGTAAAAAAAGGTGAGTGGCGTCACGCCACGAGCATGTTTTGACTCAGTTAAACAATGTTGCATACAATACTTTTTCTACGACCACACACTTATTTTCAGATAAAATTGTAAATTTGAGAAATATTCTTAATCAAACACAATTTTACTAATCATCAAGGTCGGGCGGGAGACGTCAAAATTAAAAAAGAAAGCTCCACCATGGTTTACGATTCATCAGAAATGACATTTAAAATTAGGTTGGCAGCCATGTATTTCATTACGTCTTGTATACACGAGGTATCTTAAAATCCAAAAACGCACTGCGTGTATGCCCGAATGCGTTTATAGGGAATATACAATATAGACTTATCTTGACATCTGTAAGGTAGGGGCTTAAAGGTTTGTTAACGACTCTGTAAATGACAAATAAAAGTACGGAAGTAGAAAAAACATTTTAAAATATTGGGCTACTTAAAGCTTTTTCTAAAATATCGGTTCTGGTTCCTGCCAGCTTCATGATATCATCATACTTTATTGTCATCTATCCATTGTCCTCCAGGCCGTTCCTGGAACCAAACCCACCTCCAACGCTGCGCCCAAGGCCTGCTCTCCGTCCTCCTCTCCCTCAAGAAGCGCTGTTCTGTCCGCTACGAGGCCGCCTCGGAGCCCTGCGCGCGCCTCGCCGAGCGCGTGCGGGAGTTACTGCGGCGGGAAGCCGCGCTGGTAGACAGCGTGCCCGGTGGGGACCTGGGGCCGCAGTTGCTGCTGGTGGATAGGAGGGATGACCCGGTGACGCCGCTTCTCACTCAGGTTAGTGTCTACCTCGTGGGCAGCAGCGTGCCTGTCGGGGATCTGCAGTTGGACAGGGATGAGCCAGTCACCCCGCTGCTCAATAAGATCAGTAGGGGCTCTACCTAGTGGGCAAGCGTGCCTATCAGTGGCGACTTGGGGCCGCAGTTGCTGCTGGTGGATAGGAGGGATGACCTGGTGACGCCGCTTCTTACTCAGGTTAGTATAGTCTACCTAGTGGGCAAGCGTGCCTAAGGGGTGTACCGATAAAAAACTGGCTTAACTTAGCTGACTGTAGTACTTTTGTGTCACTACTGCATTTCAGGTACTCACAGTACAGCTTCTTCGAAACCTGTTCCAAACTATCTTTTCCAAACATTTTTTTTCTTTTTTTGTATGCAGTTTTCTAAAATATGGGACTGTTGTCAATATATCTGGCTATTCTTGCCGTATTCCTTAAGATATCCTTGACTTATGCATACTATCCTTCTTACTTTTTGGCACTGATTTCGTTTCATAAAACTATGCCAAAGAGACTAAGATTTGTATAGGATTAAATAATTGATTAAAGATCCATAAAAAATTCATTCACAGAGTATTAGTGCGCCCAAGGCAGGGGAAAAAAAAAAACATGGAGATTAACCAGAAATCATGCAGTGGGGAATAAAAAAAAGAGCTTGGGAAAATAGATTTCGAAGGGGTTCTGGAGAACTTGTATTGTGAATACTGAAATTGCTGCTGCTGGTGGATAGGAGGGATGACCCGGTGACGCCGCTTCTCACTCAGGTCAGTAGGGTCTCTGATGATGATGACTCCTTGACGTGTCCGTCAACGGCGATCCCTGGTTAACTAACTTCGTAAATGAGAGCGAAGATGGCTGGCAAATCCAAAAGTTTTGAAAGTACGGTTGCACGGCGCACTGTAAACTGACCGAGAGAGTTAAAAGTGTAGTTCTAGGAGGGCTTAGGTTCTTCTTGTGAAGGCGTTTTACTGCAAGGTCTTCAACACGAAGTTTTCATAATTTGCCACTGCCTTATTAACAGAGTAGGGTTTCTACCTAGTGGCCGGCAGCGTGCCCGGCGGGGACCTGGGGCCGCAGTTGCTGCTGGTGGATAGGAGGGATGACCCCGTCACACCGCTTCTCACTCAGGTCAGTAGGTTCGCTACCTAAATACAAATACAAATGCAAATAATTTATTAGTGGCAAATGTAACAAAGCATGACAGGACAAAACAAAACAGTCAAATTCAGCATTTAATATTATACCACGAAATGGACTCGCCTCAGCATAATGTCGACCCGAAAGCCAACGCTGATCTTCCGGCGAGCCCATTCCGGCTACCTAGTGGGCAGCAGGGTGCCCGGTGGGGACCTGGGGCCGCAGTTGCTGCTGGTGGATAGGAGGGATGACCCGGTCACCCCGCTACTCACTCAGGTCAGTAGGTTCGCTACCTAAATACAAATACAAATGCAAATAATTTATTAGTGGCAAATGTAACAAAGCATGACAGGACAAAACAAAACAGTCAAATTCAGCATTTAATATTATACCACGAAATGGACTCGCCTCAGCATAATGTCGACCCGAAAGCCAACGCTGATCTTCCGGCGAGCCCATTCCGGCTACCTAGTGGGCAGCAGGGTGCCCGGTGGGGACCTGGGGCCGCAGTTGCTGCTGGTGGATAGGAGGGATGACCCCGTCACCCCGCTGCTTACTCAGGTCAGTAGGGCTCTGATGATGATGACTCCTTGACGTGTCCATCGGCGATCCCTGGTTAACTAACTACGTAAATGAGAGCGAAGATGGCTGGCAAATCCTTTAGTTTTAAAAGTACGGTTGCACGGCGCACAGTACAACTGAGAGAGTTAAAAGTGTAGTTGTAGGAGGGCTTAGGCCGGTTATTTTTGTGAAGGCGTTTTACTGCAAGGCCCCTATACCACTAAACTTTACAAGCGTACAATTCTACAAAATTGACAACTTTTTGTATGGGAATTTATACAATTTTGTAGAATTGTACGCTTGTAAAATTTTGTGGTATAGGCCAAAGGTCTTCAACACGAAGTTTTTCATAATTTGCCACTGCCTTATTAACAGAGTAGGGTTTCTACCTAGTGGGCAGCAGCGTGCCCGGCGGGGACCTGGGGCCGCAGCTGCTGCTGGTGGATAGGAGGGATGACCCGGTCACCCCGCTGCTCACTCAGGTCAGTAGGGTCTCTACCTCGTGGAGCAGCATACCTACATAACATTAACGAATATCATAACTTTAATGAGTCTAAATAATTGTTAGAGCCCATGCCTATCCATGTAAACTTTATGCATCATATAAATTATGTACTTACCTGTAAGCATGCAAATTATTTAAATTAATTACTCGTGTATTATTATTTAATGTAGACATAAGCCCGTAAAAATGCAGTGCCCTTACAGGGTTTGTGGATAACGTATTATTATTTTTAACCATAAGACCTGTTGGATACCCACAAAAGCAATGAATAAATGAATGAATGAATTACCTGTCAGCGGGGACCTGGGGCCGCAGCTGCTGCTGGTGGATAGGAGGGATGACCCGGTGACGCCGCTTCTCACTCAGGTCAGTAGGGTCTCTACCTAGTGGGTAGCAGCGTGCTCGGTGGGGACCTGGGGCCGCAGTTGCTGCTGGTGGATAGGGATGATCCAGTCACCCCGCTGCTTACTCAGGTCAGTAGGGTCGCTACCTAATTAAAAATGCAAATAATTTATTCGTGGCAAATATAACAAAGCCTGACAGGGTAAAACAAAACAGTCAAATTCAGCATTTAATATTATACCACGAAATGGACTCGCCTCAGCATAATGTCGACCCGAAAGCCAACGCTGATCTTCCGGCGAGCCCATTCCGGCTACCTAGTGGGCAGCAGGGTGCCCGGTGGGGACCTGGGGCCGCAGCGGGCAGCAGGGTGCCCGGTGGGGACCTGGGGCCGCAGCAGCTGCTGGGAGAGGAGGGATGATCCCGTCACCCCGCTGCTCATTTAGGTTAGTAGGGTCACTACCTAGTGGAGCAGCGTGCCCGGCGGGGACCTGGGGCCGCAGTTGCTGCTGGTAGATAGGAAGGATGATCTGATCACTCCTCTTCCCACTCAGGTCAGTTATATCTTGTATCCATGCTAGATGGATAGAGAACCCTTAGTAGGACCTGGTGCTGCTAGTAGTGCATAGGAGGGATGACGCCTATCAGTGGGATCTCGTGTTGCTGATGATGGATAAGAGGAATGACTCCTTCACCCCGGTCTTCACTCAGACCAGTTGTATCGACACCTGGTGGACAGTGTACCCTTCAGTGGGACCTGGTGCTGCTTGTGGTGGATAGGAGGGATGACTCTGACCCGGTGACGCCGCTTCTGACTCAGGTGAGTAGGGTCTACCTAGTGGGCAGCAGTGTGCCCGGCGGGGACCTGGGGCCGCAGTTGCTGCTGGTGGATAGGAGGGATGACCCGGTGACGCCGCTGCTAACTCAGGTCAGTAGGGTCTCTACCTAGTGGGCAGCAGTGTGCCCGGCGGGGACCTGGGGCCGCAGTTGCTGCTGGTGGATAGGAGGGATGACCCGGTCACCCCGCTGCTAACTCAGGTCAGTAGGGTCTCTACCTAGTGGGCAGCAGTGTGCCCGGCGGGGACCTGGGGCCGCAGTTGCTGCTGGTGGATAGGAGGGATGACCCGGTCACCCCGCTGCTCACTCAGGTCAGTAGAGTCTACCTAGTGGGCAGCAGGGTGCCCGGCGGGGACCTGGGGCCGCAGTTGCTGCTGGTGGATAGGAGGGATGACCCCGTCACCCCGCTACTCACTCAGGTCAGTAGGTTCGCTACCTAAATACAAATACAAATGCAAATAATTTATTCGTGGCAAATATAACAAAGCATGACAGGACAAAACAAAACAGTCAAATTCAGCATTTAATATTATACCACGAAATGGACTCGCTTCAGCATAATGTCGACCCGAAAGCCAACGCTGATCTTCCGGCGAGCCCATTCCGGCTACCTAGTGGGCAGCAGGGTGCCCTGGACCTGGGGCCGTAGTTGCTGCTGGTGGACAGGAGGGATGACCCCGTGACGCCGCTTCTCACTCAGGTCAGTAGGGTCTCTGATGATGATGATGTCCTCCTTGACGTGTCCGTCAACGGCGATCCCTGGTTAAACTTCGTAAATGAGAGCGAAGATGGATGGCAAATCCAAATTTAGTTTTAAAAGTACGGTTGCACGGCAGTAGGTACCATTTAGAAGGCTTCGTCGCTTTACCCAACAAGACTTTAGATCCCACAATGTCGTAACAGATGTGCTTACCATAGAAAAAATCAACTGCGAAAGACTCTGGTTGTCACGGGATTCGAACCCGCTTCCTCTGGATTGCCGGTCCAACGTGCTTCCAATTACACCAGACGACCTTTCGTCGATCACAGCGAACTTTTCCAATGGTATCGTGAATCTAATCACTAGCGACATCTATACTTAATGTTTCGAAGGTACTACAATCCTAAGACTTTTAGATGTTTGCTTTTTCTACAATTATGCTCAACAAGTCCAATAGTGTATAAATGAGCATTTAATTTGATTGTTGTTCACAGTGGACGTACCAGGCCATGGTGCATGAGCTTCTAACGCTACACAACCACCGCGTCAGCCTAGCACATCTGCCCGACGTACACAAAGACTTCAAAGAGGTCGTGCTGTCTGCAGAGCAGGATGAATTCTACGCGAAGGTAACTTTCCGGATCTTTATTTATTCATCGTTAATTGTCTTATTTAGCGAATAAGTTTCTAACCTCCAAATACACTTTTTTGCTCTAAAACTGTTATTTGCCTATATCTAGATATCTGAGTCCTAATTTATGTTTTTTTTATTTGAAATGGGCTTACTCATGGCCACAGACTAGCCAAGGGCAGAGACGTGGCCTACGATGGAGTGACTTCGCCCAGAAGGTGCCTATTCACCCTGGACTTGAAGGTTGACGGGTTATATGATCTCGGAAATATAGACGCCGGCAGGGAATTAAAAGTTATTATTTCCCATGGGATTATACTTTTTAGGGTTCCGTTGTAAACTATCCATGTCCACCTGTCTGTCTGTACAATATCCACGGGAAAAGTTGGGGTGGTAATAATTCAATTCCTACTGCCGTCACTGCGCGGCAATGACTAATAATTACAGGGGGACACGATCTGCTGATCTTCTGTATGCTTAGCACATGATTGGCGCGACAGTATCTCGCTGCGAGATAGTCTATCCGTCCCTCTTTTGTTAATATAGCTAATCTATCTATCTCGCGGCGACATACTGTCGCACCAATCCTGTGCTAAGCCTGCTGATGTGTCCGTTCCATACAACAACTGTCAAAAACTGGCAATCCCAACCTAAACTGAATCGCATTTAAGAGATCATGGTAGCCTGTTGTTAAATATGAAATTTTTTTTAGAATCTGTACTCCAACTTCGGCGAGATCGGGCAGACGATGAAGTCCCTGATGGAGGAGTTCCAGAAGAAAGCCAAGAGTCACGAGAAGGTCGAGAGCATCGCGGACATGAAGAACTTCGTCGAGGCATACCCGCTTTTCAAGGTAAGAGAGAGGAATAAGTACATTGTTGCAATAAAACAGATTAGAGTACACATCCACTGAGACTTTTGCATTTAAAGTTAAGTGTTAGTTTTTAGTAAAACGTCCCACTTTGTCGTTTACCATAAAGCCGAGATTTCCTTGTATCTCCATATGAATAAACTGACAAAGCGGCTTTATGGCAAACGACAAAGTGGGACGTTTTACTAAACTCACTCACATATTACGAATTACGATCTCACGATTAGACCCTGCTGTCTATATAAATAAATATATATAGGTACATATTAGGTTAGGGATCTCCCCTACTCTCTAGAAGGGCCTTTTTTAATGGAATATTACAATGTGTGATATTGCCACTTGCCTTTTCACTGCCACAGTCGGCCATAGAGGACAACAGAAAATCGTGACCACGACGCCAATGACGGCATTGGCCGACAGATACGCCAATGCAGTAGGAACTTACGTGAGACTCCGTAAAGTTCAATTTCGCTTATATTCGTAAACGCGTGGCGTCTGGATCTCGGCACATTCCTTCGCCGTCTGGCGGTCAAAAGGTTAAATAGTTCCAGATTGTAAACATAAAACTATGAATCATGATAAAGTTATAAAAATCATGAATAAAACAATCCAAACATTGGTGCAGTCGTTTTTCAATTACTACGGATTCCTTTACTGAGCATGACCCGACATACCTACACTTGGCCGGTTTTTTATTGACAATTAACAACACAATTTGCAACAACCTTAATTGAATTGTCGGATTTGGTTGATTTTTATAATATGTAAGTGTCCCATGATATTTATTAATTTTAATATAATGTATTTCCTTGAGAATCACGGGCTTACAAATCCCGGTTTTTTGATAGGCTTGCGCAGGATATAGATCCAACCAGTGAACGCATATAAACCATGGAAACATTCTGTCCGTGCAATTATGACCCAACGCAAACTACTCTTGAGTGGGAGTTCCTAAAAAACGACTCCTGGAGCCGTTTTAGTTCGGCCGGGTTGACAGTGATTGACGGACGTCTGAATGCGTGTCTATTAATTACGGTAAAAATGAGTTAAAAATGCCTTCATGTGCTGTAGGCTGGTGTAAAAACAGTTACAGTAATTCTAAGGACACTGGAAACGTGTAATTAAACAGATAACTTCGGTAATTTTTAAAATAAATGTAATAATATTGATGACATTTTTCTATACCACCGTTTTAAACTAAAACGTCGTAACTGCATTTAATTTTACAATAACATACGACGTTTCAAAATAGTAGGATAGTATAGGAATGTTGTTATTCCAAACGAAGCAAGTTTTTTTATTTAACTGATATTTGATTTCAATATATTACATATTAATAAATTCCTTTTTATCTTTCATGGGATTGAACTACCTATGCAAAAGTACCTAGTTCTCAAATTTATAATTAAATTTGATATTTCCATTTTACATCGTATTTTTATTCTTTCCATTCAGATTACCGCAAAATGCTGTTAGAAGAGACAAATGGGTAAAAGCTGTACGATTAGAGAGACGAGAAAGTGATTGGATGCCTAGCAAAAGATCAATATTTGACAGAGAACACTATAAATGAGTAATACATATAATTGGTGTTTTATTACTATTATTAGTAAATTTATATGTGTGTGCGATAAGCGCAGTAACAGCCCTAACCAGCAAGCGGGCACAGTAACAGTAGTAGATAGGTAAGAAATATGATTTAACGTTAGACATTAACACCGACTGATAAGGTTACCTAACTGCTGTTTCTCATCAAGTGGACATCTAAAATGAAAATTATATTAGACAAAAAACTAATCTTAAATAAAACTTGACGAATATGTAAATAGATATTACAATTACAAATAACGATACCCTATCAAATGTAGAAATTTCCGAACATAATTATCTAATTATTATGCACTAATTGGGGAGAAAAATATATTATTATGTACACTGGCAATATTTTCGTGTAATGGCACCTAAATTTCTTTATTATTATTTCGTTTACTATTACGTAAAAATAACACATTAATCTTAATAGTTACGAGTGGAATGTGATACTAGCATGTGTGTTTGGGTCTGTTGATTTGTGGAAAAACTTCAACATTGCGCACCCGATAATTTTTTCGTCATTATACAATTAAAAGCGGGAGCTGTGTCAACAATGACTGATCCGTGAGCACTGACAGGGGAGCTTTCGAATCCTGAACAATGTTCAGGAGTGGCTTCACTGTAGGGGCCGCGACACTCGATCTAGGCCTAATAAATCTATGGTTGTCACCATTTGCAAAAATAATATTACCGTCATTCCATTATTTGAAAGTGAGTTAGAATTTTTACTGTCATTTTCACTCATAAAGGCGTTTTTGAGGTTCCCTCCCAAATTCCAACGGGTAACAACAGAATTCATTTATTATGACTTCACTGTCTGTCCGTCCGTTCGTATTTCACCAGGCCCCAATTTCACCAAGGTTAGAAGTGCTACAATTTTAAATTTACTAATTCTCCAATTGGGGGCGTCTATAGGCTATAGGTACAGCTTACCATCCGTTTTATTTCATTACTACATTTTAAGACCGGGTATATTTTACACTGCAAAAATTATATTATTTATTTTTATAGTGAATTACTCGACTGGCTCTTTAATGTACGGCATAAACCTATCCATGTCACAATATTTTTAAATACCCGCAAACGTCTAGGTTGCCAGTTATGGGTAGCAATAATTGCATGAAGGTTATTAGCGAATTCTTGTTGCTGATTGGTATTTAGTGACGTTATATGCATTTCGCCTACACTTAACTATTGATATTTGTGCAAAAGAGATGACTATCATTTTCTTCTCTCTATTTTTCATTCGAGTCTGTAAACGTATCGCCTTATTTCAATGTGGGTGTATTTGTGTTTGTGTGCTAGTGGTCCCGATAATTTGAATGGCAATGTTCTTAAAGGCGGTTTCCATGTTTATATGCGTTCACCGGATCCAACACGTAGAGGCCCTTTGGAGAAATTTGTTGTGTTGTACACCTGCTGCAACCCATTCACGGGCACATCAATACATATCCGTAAAACGGTCCCAGCAGGCGTAGACAGACTATTGAGAAGTAATGGAAAAGACTGCGACCATATATAACATGGACGTCTAACGCCAGCTCAAAAATAATTGTTCAATTGTGCCAAGATGGGCAGGACATAGCGCTTTTCATAACACCGCGCATATTTCGGCGCAACATCTTTGACAAATGTTTATAGAATATGGCCAATCAAAACTTTGATGGAACTATTTTTAATTAGCGGTTTAAGTTTTTATAGGTTGAAATGGAAATTCTATATCGTGATGCATTGAACAGGGGGTGACATTTGTCAACTAAAATTCAGGACCGTTTTTAAAAGGCAATGTAGTATGGCGTGCGGCTTCCATGTTTTATTTGTTCGTAGGGAAAAGACTAATGGGCTATGGTGATGGAGGATGTATGGATTAGAGATGGAATTATAGAAAAGAGGTCTGGACACCATCATTAATAATTATTTTAACATTTTATTATTCCAGAAAATGTCGGGCACAGTAACAAAGCACGTGACCGTAGTAGGCGAGCTGTCATCTCTGGTGGCCAAACGGTCGCTGCTGGCGGTCTCCGAGTTGGAGCAACAACTAGCGTGCCAGAGCGAGCACGCCAAACATTTGCAGGTAACTGTTATAGCCGACCTCGTTAGTTGTTTCATCTAGTAATCAGTCTACACCGCACCAGCACCAGCAGCATCCGCATCCGGATCCCCACACCGCACCAGAGGCATCAACATCCGCATCCGGACCGCACCATCATCGCCATCCGCCTTTCAAGGTCAGTGGAAAGAAGAATGTCAAATCAAATCATTTATTGCGCGCACATATTACATTTTTACATATATTATGGACCCTGCAAGGGCATAGCAATGTCCGGTAAAGTTGACTTTTCTGGTTGAAAATCAACCCACTTATATAATTAGATATCTGAATCGTGGAGCAAGAGCGAACAGGGTACTACTACGTTCCGCAACTTTAAATTTAAAGATAACCAAGAAATCGCGATAAAAATCTTAATTACGAGTTTATTGATTATTATTTCATGCTCAATTAACTCATAATTAGGAGTTATATAAATGTTAGATGTCAAAGAAAAAAAGGTGGGCGCGATTGTAATACTTAATAAAAAATAATTTGATTTGCGTTTCTCAAAAAGTTTTATAATTTGTCGATTTTTATTCGCGATTTCTTGGTTGTCTCCACCCACAGTAAACGTTGACCTTTCCTGGTCCTTTTTTACACTTGCTCCACGGCACGGCCCAGATGGCTCCCTGTATATTATCTTTTATTTTTCTCGTAGGTGATGTGACAAGCAGTGTGTCAAAATTATTTTCGTCTAACCCTCAATTACGCTTAGGATTTCAATTTACAGTCCATCCCTTTATTCGGGCTTCCACCGCCAAATTCGTTTTCACACCACCTATTCGAATACGGGTCTTTTCTTCCCTGCTAGGAGGGATCAAAGTGGCACTTTTCTGTTCGGAGGACTTTCTATTGCCAGCCTAAAAAATTACAATGAAATATGAAAATAAACAGTACGTTCATAATTGATAAAAAAATTCAGGATCGATTATTTGCATAAATATTAAATATGTTATATATCTTTTATTTTTCTGATAGGTGGTGTGAAAAGCAGTATGTGTCACATGGTATCAATTTCATCTTGGTCGTAAACGCTTGAATCCTTCATTACGCTCAGGATTCCACTTTAGAATCCCTCCCTACGATCGGGATTTTAATTGTGGAATCCGTCGCTCCATTCAGGATTCAATATACGCCCACGCCGGAAATATACCATTTTGATCCCTTGTGACACAATCTACCTTATTTTTTCGTAGGTGATGTGAAAAGCAGTGTGTCAAAATTATTTTCGTCTAACCCTCAATTACGCTTAGGATTTCAATTTACAATTAAAGAATCCATCCCTTTATTCGGGCTTCCATTAACGCTCACCGCCAAATTCGTTTGGATCCCTTGTAACACAATTTAATTTTCCTCTCACTAGCTCGTAAAGCGTTCGTTTATCCTTTAATACGAGCGGGTATAAATGCATCGTATTCACATGTGTGGCAAAGTAATGACCTTGGAGCGTAGCGCGAAGTAGCATTCGTTTAATAGATAATAAAACAGAAGTAAAATGGTCATGAATGAGTCGTTCCACATTAATTGGGTCATTGTCAGACCGAAAAACAAAAGTTGTCCACTCGGTGGTTAAAAGTTAACAGCTTTTTATAAATCTATGTTACGATTAGATTGCATAGGGCTATAGACCGGGGAACCTAGTTGTACCTTTAACAGTTTTATCCCAAAATTAGTACAGGAATTCCTTAACTTTAGGTATGTCCACCGAAAAGACGATAACCTAAATCTGATAATGACCCAATTATAATTAACACAATTTATCTCCACAGCGTCTAAAAGCCCTCCTCACCACCGAATCCGTCCGCCACCACGACGCCGCCAAACTCGTAGCGCTCTACGCGCTCCGCTACGAGAAGCACCCGTCCAACGCGCTGCCGACCCTCGTGGAGGCCCTGAAGACGCGCGGCTGCCCGGAGCCGCTGGTGCGAGGAGTTCTGCTGCTGCTGGAGCACGGCGGAGCCCACGCCAGGCAGAGCGACCTGTTCGGTCTGCAGGATGCTGTCAAGATCACCAAGCGGCTGTTCAAGGTTAGACCCCTTTAGGACACCTGTGGGCTGCACAAGTGTGCCATACGCGCAACGAGGGGAGGAGCTTTGTTCCTTCCGGAGATGGTTCCAGAGCCCTGGACAATCGCTGCAAGGAAGTGTGCTCAGTACCGTGCCGTGCTCGTACCCGTGACGGCAGGTCTACACAAGGGTTCTTGAGTAGCAGTGCGTGTGCCGTACGCGCAACGGAGGGAGCGTTGTTTCAGGTTGCAGGATGCTGTCAAGATCACCAAGCGGCTGTTCAAGGTTAGACCCCTTTAGGGCATCTTTAGGTGGCAGGTTCTCAAGGTTAGACACTTTAGGGCATCTTTAGGTGGCAGGATCTCAAGGTTAGACCCCTTTAGGGCATCTTTAGGTGGCAGGATCTCAAGGTTAGACCCCTTTAAGGCATCTTTAGGTGACAGGATCAGGGTCTACATAAGGCTCCCTGAGTAGCAGTGTGTCGCGTGCAACAGAAAGAGCGTTGTTCCTTAAGATGGGTCTAGAGCCCTGGACTGGCGACAGACCGTTGGGTTTTAGCGTATAGACCAGGGCCTCATTAGCCCTGGGAGTCCCACATGACCCTCTTGGGGAAGTTCTGTTTGAGTGACCAGGGTGCTTAGCCAAGTTGCCAATCGCTAGCGCTTCACCGTTAATCGCAGCTAACTGTCGCACTAATATGAAAGAGTGACAGGGAAAACTACGTTACGCTACTAAGCGCTACGAGAAGCACCCGTCCAACGCGCTGCCGACCCTCGTGGAGGCCCTGAAGAGCCGCGGCTGCCCGGAGCCGCTGGTGCGAGGAGTGCTGCTGCTGCTGGAGCACGGCGGCGCTCACGCCAGGCAGAGCGACCTGTTCGGTCTGCAGGATGCTGTCAAGATCACCAAGCGGCTGTTCAAGGTTAGACCCCTTTAGGGCATCTTTAGGTGGCAGGATCTCAAAGTTAGACCCCTTTAGGGCATCTTTAGGTGGCAGGATCTCAAGGTTAGACCCCTTTAGGGCATCTTTAGGTGGCAGGATCTCATGGTTAGACCCCTTTAGGGCATCTTTAGGTGGCAGGATCAGGGTCTACATTAAGGCTCCTTGAGTAGCAGTGTGTCGCGTGCAACGAGAAAGAGCGTTGTTCCTTAAGATGGGTCTGACTGGCGACAGACCGTTGGGTTTTAGCGTATAGACCAGGGCCTCATTAGCCCTGGGAGTCCCACATGACC
>JALPQI010019388.1:0-26180 GCA_025490895.1 Thaumatotibia leucotreta
GTTTGGTTTAATTAAATTCAGATTTAATTGTTTATTCATGGTAAACAAATCATTTGTCACCACCCCAACTCCTCCTGCGGATGTCGTAAAAGTCGACTAAGGAATCGAAGTGTCACTGACCATTATTCGACAAGATTGATGATGGGCAGCAGCGTCATCATAGTGGACCCTTTACCGCTAATCCGCTTGCCAAGCGTGGCGATAATGGGCCTTTACCTCGTAATGCATCTATATGCAAATGCATAGTTAATAGGAGAGGCCTACGTCCAGCAGTGGACTGTCATAGGCTGATGATGATGACGAAACAAATAATTACTAGTCTGATTTACTCAATAAGTAAAGTAGACCATTATGATCGCAACAATCATCAGAGTCACCGCGATATACTGTATGTATACTTGTATGCAGTAAGATAACGTTTATCACATGCCGCCTACTCATAGTAAGGACTCTGTAAATAAGCTAAAAGGATCCTATCAGAGAGCTGGAAACTAATTAGTCGCGACGGAAATCGATCCGGGTTTCCTCTATTTTTATCCGGCTTTTTAGAAGATACGGAGACCTTTATAGCTGTATCGCTTTGACTTGGACACAGAGTAGATAAATAGCGATATCGGACATGCGGGTTGTGCGGCTTCAAAAGGATTTGCGTCTGTGAAGCCTCCGGCTGTGGAATGTACCTGAGTTTTTTACAAAAGACTGTACTATATGTGAGGTGTACACTGTACAATAAAAGTAGGTTATACTGTATTCTATAAATAAGGTAAGGAGTATAGATGTGTGCGAGTAGTGTAAAATTGCTAGGGTGTAACCACCCCGACTCCACCTCTTCCCATGGGTGTCGTAAGAGTCGACTAAGGGATTGAAGTGTTAGTGACCATTCTTTGAAAGAAGATTGATGATGGGCAGTAGCGTCATCATAGTGCACACATTACTGCGATCGCCAATCCGCTTGCTCGGCGTAGCGATTATGGGCATTGACCTCCTAATGCGTCTATACGCATAGCTAATAGGAGAGGCCTACGTCCACGTCCAGCAGTGGACTGAAATAGGCTGATGATGTGATGTGATAGTTAAGAATTATATCTAACTAACCTATGAGACTCAAATGTATTTATATATTTAGCGAAACGGGTTACTCACGTAATCGAAATCGACAATTGTTTGACATGTTTCGATCCTATAAGAGGATCCTCATCAAGGAGTAACCCCAACCAAAGGGCTATATTAATGTTAGAATTGTAAGTCTCCTACCTACTTACTTTTTAGGGTTCCGTAGCCAAAATGGCAAAAACGGAACCCTTATAGATTCGTCATGTCCGTCTGTCCGTCTGTCACAGCCGATTTACTCGGAAACTATAAATGCTACAGTAACGAAATTTGGTAAGAATATGTGTTGTATGACCCGCTACAGGATTATGATACTAAATTGTAAAAAAAACCATTAGAGTGGGGGCGCTCCATACATGTAACTGAGGGATAGAAAAAAAAAAATAGTTGTATATAAACGTGTGGGGTATTGATAGAAAGGTCTTTGAAAATGATATGAAGGTTTATAAATCTCATTTTTATTTAAGCAAATCGTTTTCGAGATATCAGCTCTCAAAGTCTGAAAAATGTGTCCCCCCCTCTATTTTTTAAACTACGCGATATAAAATTCTGAAAAAAAATATATGTTATGCACATTAATAAACTCTATCAACGATTTTTAGTTTGATTAAATTATCTCCTATAGTTTTTGAGGTAGGTTGATTTAACTGTATTTTTTTAATAAAAAATTGATAATGGTACGGAACCCTTCGCGCGCGAGTCCGACTCGCACTTGGCCGGTTTTTATACTTATCGTATAAATACGTGTTAAAAGATTACCTCCGAGAAAAGCGGACCAATCGGATTTCTATCGCAAAAACTGCATTAGCAGTAAAGTAGGTGAAAATCACTTAGATACCAGTATCTACGTTTTTACCTAGAATTTTTCAGTTAGTTTAAAACTTGGAACTAATCTAATCCATTTTGAAAATTGAAATTGGATTTTTTTTAACATATCATACGTATAGGTTGTTTGGCCTTTTGTTTACCAAAAAAACAAAATGGCGGCTAAGTGAGTTCGTTGCTTATCTCAATACACCCTTAGATTTTTTTGAGCCCATATGTACGGACGTACGTCATCAACCTCTCTTAGTCCACTGCTGGACGTCTCTCAGTCCACTGAAAGAAGCAAGAAATGTTATACAGGGTGGAAAGGGACGACGTTCCATCCCGCTACCGACCGAGTCTACCAACCATTACGATGAACTTTCAGTATGGGACCAACATCGAAAGCGTACATGGAAAATTGACTTTTCCATACTATTGAACTCTAACTAATCACTCACTTTTTGTATGAGGGGTTAATTTTTTTTTTTAATATTTCGATATTGGTCCCATACTGAAAGTTCGTCGTAATGGTTGGTAGAATCGGTCGGTAGCGGGATGGAACGTCGTCCCTTTCCACCCTGTATAAGATTTGGTACACTGTGTAAAAGTATTTTAAGTGTTAAAATTGACGGAAACCAGCAAATTTCATATGACATTTTATCTTCATTTTTGGTCAGAAATTCGCTATTCAACTTTTTCAATTTCTTCATGGTCACCTAGTATATGGGAGTATACTATTTATAGTTTAGCGAGAAAAATAAAAAAGTATTGTAGACAAAGTGTTGTTCATGTAAAATAAAATCTTCTTTTCGACCGAATGGCCGAATGGTTTAGTCGTCAGCCGCGAAAGCTGGGTTCGAACCCCAGCTCGAACATAGTTGTCTACTACATATTGTCGGTTGACAACCAAAACTCACCAAGGTCAATGCGGGTAAGACCGTCTATCAGGAAAGTCCGCCTACCAACTGGGTTCGAACCCCAGCTCGAACATAGTTGTCTACTACATATTGTCGGTTGACAACTGATTTCCGACCCTAATTGAACAGTATAAGACGCATATGACGGACTTTCCTTCAAAATAAGATATGCCGGACTTAGCCGCACTAACCTAAAGTAATAAATACCTACTTGAAATAGAGATCGTATCTAAGTTCTGATTCAATACTGACATAAGAGGTTGCTAAGAGTAGTGATAGTTCTTGTAGTGAGTTTTGGTTGTCAGCCGATGATATTTTCTCTTCAAAAGTATTTTAAACAAATTCTCCACAAGCAATTTAAAATCGTTCTAGCCAAGTATTCCTTCCCGCCTCAGTTTAGTTCATATTCAAAGGCGGAATAAATAGAAAAATCGTTGAATTCTAACAAAAACTCCTGACGGCCGCAACTGAGCAACTTTGTTCGTAGCGACAAAAAGCGAATTGCTGGCATGTCCCAGTGACTAATACCAGACACCGCATTGTGAGGGTGAAGACCTACGAACAAATAAAACATGGAAACCGCACGCCATACTAAAACGCCTTTCAAAACCGGCCCTGAATTTTAGTTGACAAGTGTCACCCCCTATTCAATGCATCACGGCAATGAATTTGAATGTCAACGTATAGAAACATAAACCAGGGATCGGAACCGGTTTTTTAGAAAAACCTCGATATAGCTCAATATTTTAAAATATTTTACGCTCTTTATGTAGTATTCAACATTTTACGTAATTATTAACAACATATTTTTCAATTACTCAATTAACAAAAATATTATAAACCGAAGAACGAAAAAGAACGGAATTCGAACCGTTCTTTTGTATGGAGAAAAAACCGGTATCCAATCCCTGACATAAACCGCCATTTGAAAATTGTTGTGATTGGTCCATCAAAGTTTTGGTTGGCGATATTCTATAAACATTTGTCAGATGTTGCGCCTAAATATGCGCGGTCAAGAAAAGCGCCATGTCCTGCCCATCTTGGCACAATTGAACGGTTTTGGGGGCATTTTTGAGCTGGCGTTACACGTCCATGTTATAATATATGGTCGCAGGTGTAGACACATTTATCAGCATGCGTATGCATTTAGTCTATAGAAAATGTCAGTTTAGTATGGGACCGCGTCCAGCTTTCCGCACGCGTACGCATGCTAACATGTTTCATACTAAACGGGCAATTTCATTAGACAAATTGCGTACGCATGCTCATAAATGTGTCTTCACCCTTGCACGTTTACGAAGCACTGTTAAAATGTCAATGTTCAAGGAGGAAACAGGGAAATGTGTTTGATTTTAAAAATGGGAGCTCCCGTTTCCTCTTTTTTTTAACTGAAATATGGGATCGCGAAAAATATGAAACTTGAATTTGTTTCTAAAAAAACTGTTATATCCCCCCTCGTTTATTACTTCCCAAACTTTCACTGGCAATTGTTTTTGAGGGAATTTTAAAGAATTGCCTTTAAAAAACGTTACACGTCCATGGTTATACGTCCCTACAACTAAAGCAAATGTAACCAGGGATTCCTCAGAGGATCTAATTTAACCACATGTGTCCCAATATTTATATCTATTGACAATCAAATAGGTTACCTCGTGGTAATATCCTTTGACAGCGTGATTTATCAAAATTTATGGAAATAGTTATTATATTACTCTATAGGAAGGTAAATAGGTCTTCTAACTTAGCAAACCCCCTAAGTATATTGATTGTCCCTTACTCTCTTATAGAGATATTGATAAGATCGAAACAGACAAACACTACCTAGCGGCTTGGTAAAGGTTGTCTAACCCGCTTTAATAATAATAATTTATTTTATTTCAAGTTTTATTTCAAGTAAGATACACTCATATAATATTAGAAAGCTATATTTTGTGAAAAGTTATATTTTTTATTATCTTGATCGAATCAGCTCGTGATTCTGATTCGAATGAGCCCTGGCATGTCCAGATCTGGAATAATCAGGTTTTCGGGTTTTTTTTGGAAAACGCCCAATTACGAACAGTATAGATGGGATGTTGAAAAAATGAAAAATGATTTATTTAGGTATCTAAAATTACAGCTTGTTACATACATAAACATTTTACCGATACAGGGGATATCTGGTAAGCCTAGGATTAGTGTCCTGAGCCCTAAACTAGGTAAACCTGTCTTATAGGAATCAGGAGAAATAAAAAATGAAGTGAAATCGCCCCTTGATATACAAACGATGTTATTACTATTTACAGTACTACAGTGGACGTTTATGCTATGATATAATAAGTTGTTTTAGTCTTGCAATAGAATGGACAAATTAACAACCGATTACTTTATTCTTAACTAATTAACATTCCTGTTTTTTTTTGTCGAGTCGACGATGCACCTTGTGCACCGGGCTGTGTGGTGACGGCAGTATGAATACATTTGTCACCACCCCAACTACTCCTGCGGATGTCGTAAGAGTTGACTAAAGGATTGAAGTGTCACTGACCATTATTTGATAAATGATTGATGATGACCAGCAGCGTCATCATAGTGGACACATTACTGCGGTCGCCAATCCACTTGCCCAGCCGATTATGGGCTTCCCCCTTCTAATGCGTCTATACGCATAGTTAATAGGAGAGGCCTACGTCCAGCAGTGGACTATCATAGGCTGATGATGATGCACCTTGTAGTTGATGTGATCTGTGGTTCTAGAGCATGGCCAAGACTCAGGACAAGCAACAATTTAATGTTATCGACAGTTCGCTAGGAGCTCATAATGGAACTTGTTTATTAGTTTCTGATTTAGAGTTCCGTGTGTTGGAATTTTCATTCTAGAATTTTCGAATTAAGTAGATATTTTTTCAATTCAGTACTCTATTTGGTAAAATAAATGGCTGACGCGATATGAAAAAGTGTATAAATTTTATAAACTTGGTTTTCTATTATAACACCGATATGTGATGAAAGTACCAACACTCTACAACTCAATAACAAAAATTACTTGTAGGTACCTAAGCACAAAAAAGGGTTAACTATTAAAGCATTTTAGGAAATATTCATGTCTATCCCCCTTATTCATAAACGTTTGCTAAAGAAGCCGCTAATAATTGTTTGTCCCTTTCGGTCTTAACAATGTGTCCATAAGAGCAAAAGGGACAAACAATTATTAGCGGCTTGTTAAGTTAGCAAACGTTTATAAATAAGTATTTAAGTATCTATTATAATTATGTACTAATGTATTATATTTTATCGCCGCTTGATACAGTTGATACCCATACCACAAGTCTTAATTAAGTTTATCGTGGATCGTGGGACGAGACTAGGTCGATTTGTGTAAATGTGCGTTTAAACCAAAAGACCATTCGCTGTTCTAGCGCCCGTTCTAAGAAATCAACCAATCACGTTTTGTGTACCGATCGAATTTCGTAGAGTGGGAGGTTAGAACAGCGAATGTTCTTTTAGTTTAACCGCACCTTCAGATGTCCCAAGATATTTATTTATTTTTCCCGAGGACTGTTATCTCTCTTTTTGGAACAACAATTTTCTAAAGTCTTGTTACTAAGTTCTAAATTTAAGTAGGTACTAAGTTTTAATGTTTAATATTTTCTAAGAACCCCAAAAGTCAAAATGGCGCTTTCAAACACAGAAGTAATTCAATTTATTAATCTCAGAGGTCCGACAAACTCCAAGTTTACCAACAAAAGTCTACATAATTTCAAAGTAACGAGCCTACAAGGTCTAAAACTCGTTCAATAGTAAGTGGAGGCAAAATCAGTAATTCTAGTATTTATCTCTTATTCATCACTAAAGTCTACGCCAGTAGAAATTGCGAACAAATTAAGCAAAAACAAAAGGTTTGTTTGTTTTTGTTATGTTCAACGTGATTAATTTTGTCCCACGTGACTTATAATAAAACAAAATGTATTTTAAAGAATTAAAGTAAGAAACCCAACATTAAATTAATCCAGGGTGCTTAGACAAGTTGCCAATCGCTGACGCTTAATCGTCAATCGTAAGCGAAAGGCAGCTACAATAGCTACATGTCTTTGTCGCACTAATATGAAAGAGTGACAAAGACGGTAAACTACGATACGCTACTTAGCGTTAGCGATTGGCTAAGCATTCAGGACTGAAAATAAATCCATTAGATAGAGACAAAAGATAAGCGTATGAAAGTGACGGAAGACACAATTGCGACTCTCTGAGTAAACAAACAATGAAAGTTGCGAAGAAGTTTGCCGAATAACCGCACGAAAGGGTTAAATAATGAATAAAACAGATAAATTATTCACAAGGCAATCGCATTAAATTCAGTTGGTTATGAAATTTTATGGGGTCGATTTTCACCTCCAACGAATTTATGATTCGAATGAATAAATAATTAAAGACCAGCTTCAAAAATCATTGTCACGATAAATAATTTATTAGAAGGAAACAACAGTCTTAAAATTTAAGTGAGACCTTTATATCGAGGGGTGACAACCAAGATCCCTAAGGGATTTCTGAAAAAAAAAACTGGTAAAATAGGGTACGTGGTTTGGGTGATGTTCCCTAAGTCATCATACTCATCATCATAGACCAATGTGAACACCTTAGACCAATGTCGTGGCCGGGACGTTGGGGTGGCGACATATGTATTCTTACTGCCGTCATTTCGCAAGCATTTTCCACATCATCAATTCAGCCTATGATAGTCCACTGCTGGACGTAGGCCTCTCCTATTAACTATGCGTATAGACGCATTAGGAGGTAAATGACCATAATCGCCACACTGGAAAAGCGGATTGGCGATCGCAGTAATAAATATGTCCACTATGATGACGCTGCTGCCCATCATCAATCTTTTGTCAAATAATGGTCAGTGACACTTCAATCCCTTAGTCGACTCTTACGACACCCACTGGAGGAGTTGGGGTGGTGACAAATGTATTCTTACTTCCGTCACCACACGGCCATTTTCCACAATATTGGTCAATTCTTCTGATTTTTAGTAACGTTCTTATGCACACCTACGCTAGGTGCTTTCATGATAAGAGCCGTTATTCGGAAATGGTCATCACACCTCCACCAGTATCTACCTACATTAATCTTTTGTTCTTATCTGTCAACATGACATTCGCGTTTGATAGAAAGGGACTAAACAAATTTACCTAATATAGGGATTTTATGAATAAGGGGGAAGATGTATACCTCATTCTGAAGCTATTGTTTGGGGCCGCAAACGACCCTTAAATCGAGCGCCATATTGTTCGTTCTCACCTCCGTGTGCTCTTGGCATCTTTACGTCTGACCTGCAGCCCTACCATGATTTTGCAAGTATCGCTAACGTTAGGTTTTTTTGAGTGACTTGTTTAACGGGGTTACCTATGTACGCCATTTCGAAAGTCGCTTTGCCGAAAGTTGTTTCATCGACGACGCATCATCGAATGTACGATTAATCGAAAGTTTGTACCAAAATATACGCTCAATGTGTGGCAAGTCCGCGTTATTAAACATGTTACTAGACTTGAGACAATGGTACCTAATCGTGTACTAAATACTTCAAAACTAGAAATTTTACTGATTGAATGGGTTACTATTAAATAAGCTTTCGATTAATTGTACAATCGATGATGCGTCTTCGATGAAACAACTTTCGGCAAAGCGACTTTCGAAATGGCGATACGTCGCCATTCCCCCCGTAAGGCGGTTCTTCGTGAACACTCATTTATTGTGGCCGACATACGGGCTTTAATCTGATCGGTCATCTCATTAGCGATCTTCCCCTAGCCCTGACAGCCTGACACCTTCCACTTTTCCCTGCACAACTAGTCGTTCTATGGATGCTCCATCTCGCCGAGACACATGTCCAAAGAAGTTGAGGATCCTAGTTTTGACAGTGGAAACGCTCTTTGATGCCAAGCTCTTCGAGAATCGAGATGTTGCTCCGGAACTCCGTCCACGATACACGTTAGGTTTTACTCGATACGTAAAGCAGGCCATCGCGCTCGCTCCAATATGTCAGTGCGAACGCGATAGAATGCATTACATATCGAGTAAAACCTAACGTAGTATCCTAAACTTTCCAACCATTGGTACGGCTACTGTAGGGAAATTAGGGTGCGATTCTGAAGCCTCAAACGATTTGTGTTATGGGCGTTTTGACGGAATTTAATATACTCTCAAGGGACTACAGTGTGGGGTACTTAAGAAAATAAGGAGTTTCAAAGGGTAGTAACCGCGTGTGTGTATCGTCTGGAGTTGCAGGCGTCCATAGGCTGCAGTACATAATTATCATAGCCCATAAATGTACCTACACTTATTATTTATGTACAAAGCCAGAAATTATACCTAAAATACATACTGATCCAATTTGTACATTTCAAATTTACAATTTTCTTTCATTAAACCCCATACATGACGACTATGATAGTTTAGAATACCCGCTAAAACATTAACTGAACTCAACAATCTACTAGCGAGTACAAATCTAAACAGTTTTTATCAGTTAATTCCACATGTTTAGCAAATATTAACTAAATTGTATAATAAGTTACGCAATGACAGCAATGATAGCATTGTGTACATTATGAAACTAGGACGTGCTAATACTCGTTCCATTCATAACAACTATAAATAACAAAATGGCGGAAATGTTTTAATAACCATTGAAATTACAGTATGAGTACAATGCAATGAGAGCATTGATGAACAGTATTTAGTTGCATATACTTTATCAGTTCACATCATCACGCATACAGTGTGTTACACCACCCACTGAAAACCTTGAAGGGGGTGATTTGGTAGGTTATAATAATAATAATAATAGTCTTTATTTACAGATTACAAGATCCATATTTGTGAGTAGGTACTCACTTTACGGTACTGAACAACTTTTACTATTAGGGTACGGCTCAGTTAAAAAAAATAGTTTACATGGATTTAATTTGCTTAGTAAACAAATCAGACAAGAATTTGACGTGTTAAAATTTAGGACGGAAGGTTGACAACTTGAAAACTGTGTCACACACATCACATGAAGCTCTAGCTCAAAAACATCTAAACACGCCTCTATCGTTATGGCAATAAAGATTCGTGTTCAGATATTTTTGAACGCTCCTGACCCTACAAATATCTGATAGCGACTAACAAGGTGCCCAATCATTCGTCCAAACGTTCAGTTTGACACAAAAATAAAGAGTCAATATTCCATTACGAAACGGATTTTTTAAAGGTAAATTTAAAATTTTGACAACTTTATTACCTATAAATAAAGCAATTCCAAAAGGAAAACCAATATTGGTTCTACCTCAAAAGGTAATCTACAAACAGAAAGATATGGCAAACACTGGCTACAGCGTTTTTTACAAAGAGGCCTAAATCAACAACACATTTAAAACGATATGCACTGACAGGCCAATACAAAGTGTAGTAAAAATAGTTGAGATACTTACATACAGAATGATTTTTTATTCGCCGGCCATACTTTAAAGGGTCATTGTGAGGTCATATTTATGAAATTTTAGTATGAAACCGACCTGTGATTCGAGAAAAAAAAATCAGACGTTCCATATATTTCCGCCTGCAATTGCTCAAGGTTTATACAGGGTCAACGATATGAAGTGTTACCAAGTAGATTTTATTAAGTCTGGTGCCAAAGTAATACCGGCTTATTATCGGAAATATGTTTTGGACACCGCATTGAAGTCTTAGGCACGCAAACATTTGGGTTGTAAACCGCAAACATGACTGAGCTTTGGCTTATAAAGCTCAGAAGAACCAAAAATGGGTAAAAACCGACTTTCAAGTGTCATTTCTCCAGTGCAGTGAGTTTCGGACTTTTTATCTGGTCTATTTTGAAGAGAAAGGTGAGAGCAATTAAACATGGTAGTAAATGCAATGAAGAAAGCGATCGTATTTCACTAACACATAACACTACCACTGGATCACAAATATTTTTTTACCATTTGAAGACAATAGTCAAGGCAAAAGGTAGTCATATTGATTAAAAGTAAATTTAATCACAAAATGTATTATTTTTTATCTTGTTTTTCGTACTTACAGAACTAAATTGTTGCCACTAAAAAATCGCATTCCTTTAAAATTGGTAACACTTCATATCGTTCACCCTGTATGAAACACATAGTAAAAATGGATCAATATGTCCTCAGAATTAACTCTTTAAAATGTAACTCTTTAAAATTTGGTATGTGAATAAAAAGTGATATACAGGGTGGAAAGGGACGATGTTCCTTCCCGCTACCGACCGAGTCTACCAACCATTACGATCAACTTTCAGTATGGGACCAACATCGAAAAGGTAACTGGAAAATTGACTTTTCCACACTTTTGAACTCTAACTAATCACTCACTTTGTATGAGGGGTTAAATTTTTTTCAAGATATTTCGATGTTGGTCCCATACTGAAAGTTGATCGTAATGGTTGGTAGACTCGGTCGGTAGCGGGAAGGAACGTCGCCCCTTTCCACCCTGTATACATTGAACGATGTTCACCTACATACGTATAATCGTGTTGACTTACGGCGCCGAAACGTGGCACTTTACTACCGGCCTGAGCTCGGGGTTTCTCTACGTGATAGAATCAGAAATGAAGAGATCTGTAGACGAACTAAAGTTACCAATTACCGACATAGCTCTCCGGATTAGCAAGCTATAATGGCAATAAGCAGGCCACATTGCACGTAGACCAGAAAAGTGCTCGAGTGGAGAGGTTTGGCAAACGCGTCTAGGACGTCAACCCACAAGATGGACTGACGACCTTATTCATGAATATCGCCCGGAGACGCTGGATTCAGATTGATTCCAATCGGTATATGTACAGGTCCAAAGGGGAGGCCTTTCAGCAGTGGACGTGTTATGGCTGAGATGATGATCTCAGAATAAGTATAGAACATCAGATTTTTTTGTCGAATCGGATGTACAAGTAGGTCCCATAGTAAAAGGTCATCAGTATGACTTCAGAACAGAATTAATCCCCTAAAATTTAAACGGTGAATAAAAAATCATTATATTGGCTTAGAACCCATGCACATGCTTTGATTGAGCTTACCATGGGAGTAAATCGATTTGTGTCGAGAGAATCTCACGATATTCTTATTTTTATATATATTTATCCTATTGAACCAGAAACAAAAAACTCTGCAAAAAACAGAACTCACGGGTTTTTTATGTCAACTGACCTAAGGCAATCCGTTTGTAAAATGTAAACAAGAGTTAATGAACGGCCAAACCATCCGGAGATAACGTATCTGCCGCAGCGGCCCGTAATCGGATGCACTCGCGTGCACTTGTGCACTTGGTGCGTTTATTGTGTCAGTAATGTGTTATTTATTATTTTAGCAATAATCGGAACTTAATCGCGTACACTTATATTATGTTTGGAACCGCGTGAACAACGGCAACGGAATATTGTGGTGAATGTACGGTCATATTACAAGAACAACAAGTACAATGAAATAGAGAAAATAAATAGATGAATGAAACGAGTGACATTGACGTTGACAGATTATTTTTTTCTATTTCATTGTACTGATTACTGACGAACGTATTAGGCCCTATTCATTCATAAAACTGCACAAATGTCGCCTCACTCACTTAAAAAAGATTATCAACAATTTATAGGAAATAAAAATAAAAGAGCCGCATTTTTTGAACAATAAGACGACGGCTATCAGAGAAAAATATAATATTTGTACCTTCGGAAAACTTTGCATAACCAATTATTTAATCTAGTTTTTTACCAACTGACCTAAGTCAACAAAACACTAGGAAAACGTAAATGCGAGAACGGCTGAGGAGATAACGTATCTAGCACGCAGCGAGCTATATAATCGGAAGTAGGTACTGGCATATTCAGATAAGTTCATTGGAAGTTTAGCTATAAGTATGTTCTTTTATTTTATTTATTTTGTTGATGAAAGTTTCTTGACGAAAACATGTGGCATGTAGTATCATGGGCAGTCAGTAACAACGTCACACTCTTAGGCTGCGAGAGAGGAGCGGAGATGTGCAAAATTGGCCAATGAGACCACATCACAGTGTTTCGAATTTTGAATTTAAAGAATGTAATTGGTCAATTTTGCACATCTCCGCTCCTCTCCGCCTCAATGGAGCCGCAGCCTTAATTTGAAGCAAGCAAGCGTCGCGATTATGGCAATACCTCCCTATCGGGGTAGGCCTTTGTCCAGCAGTGGACGTCTTCCGGTTAAAATAACGTTGATGACGACCTATTCCAAAATTGGAATTTCATATAATCATCAATTATCGGTTTTTTGGATTCTCCCAGCCGGTTTCCTATAGTAAATTGAAAATAAACTTGAATTAGGTTTAAAGATCTTTATTTTCTCAAAGACATTATCCACTCACATGCTTTGATTTTTGCGATAGACTCTATATATGTCTATGTACAATAAGAGTGATGACGTGTAACAAAAGCTACATGAAGCAAGTGAGTTGTTATACATTTTACTTCAGAGATTTTTTTTCTTTAATTATGTTTCCATGTTTCTGTTACAAAAAATATGATCTTGTGTGTCTAATACAATAGTGTTCAATACCTTTTTATAGTCATAAGTCATTAACTGTCATTTTTATTCGCAAAAACCCGCGAGGGAGAATAAAACACCGAAGACTGATAATCATAACTACATTATTGCATGCAAATAATTCTTCAGTGTTCCATAAATTATAGGTAGGCTATTGATTCGCGTGTCCATGTAATTTGTTTATCAACGTTCACGATAAAAAGCGATAAATATCAATTATTAGTGAACCAGCGTTGACACTTGGGTGTTCCCACGGCGATAAAAATACATTTACGACAAGGGAAAACTAGGGCTCATCGAATATACAAATGTTCCTAAAATTATGCCCATTTACGAGAAGTAAATGTAACTATGATGCTAAACTGAAGTGGCAGTGCGTGGGCGGGGCACGTTGCGCGTAGAACCGATGGCCGTTGGGGCGGGAAGGTTCTCGAGTGGCGGTCACGTACCGGAAGGCGCAGCGTGGGTAGGCCCCCCACAAGGTAGACTGATGACCTGGTGAAGGTCGCAGGAATCCGCTGGATGCGGGTGGCACAGGACCGGTCATTGTGGCAATCTTTGGGGGAGGCCTATGTTCAGCAGTGGACGTCTGTCGGCTGATATGATGATGATGATGATGATGATGATGATGACGAACAGTGCGTCGACAGTAAAACGTCAGAACATTTTTTTATAGAACAACGTAGCTTAATGGATAAAGTTACATAAGTACGTGTCTTTACGTTAATGCGGTTTATGCGGTGACGGTGAACCCATGGATGTATAGAATATTACGGATTAACAATTGCTATACATATACAACGTTATATTATATGTAACAATCTTGCAGTGGCTGTCGGTTTGAATGATTCCTCAGTGTATGCTTCTTTCCGACTGGCACTGACAGGTAGGTATCTACTCCATCTCCATTGTCTCCAATTGTGTATAATCACGTGTTGCGCAAATACAAGTACAAGAGCACATGACCACTGTGCACTTTCAATCACAGTTTTATCTTATATCGTAGTGACAGAATGTCTGGAAATATTCTATTAGTCTATGATTGAGCCCTTAACTTAAGGACATTACAACTAAATCGACTGGAATTAAGCTTTACTGAACTTCAAGTACAGTTACATGTTATTTCTTTAGCTTAGCAAAGTAAGGTAATCGCTCTCATGAGTTTATTGCGGCAAACTAATATATTAATAGAAAATGGCGACACATTACAAAAATGTAGGCGCAGTATGTTTACTGACCAAAATTAGAATTTCTAGCTGTTTTATATTAACACTAGCGACCCGCCCCGGCTGCGCACGGGTACTATACCTACCTACATAAAAACCTTCCTCTTGAATTACTTCTTCTTCTACCTAGCGTTATCCCGGCCTTTGCCAGGGTCCGCTTTCCTGCTACATTTCCTCCACTTTACGCGATCCTGGGCATCTTCTACTGTAAGCCCATTCATGTCAGCCTTCACAACATCTAGCCATCGCTTCTTTGGTCTGCCGCGGGGTCGGGGGTCGTCAAGGGCTAGGTTAAGGCATATGTTTCCTACGTAATCAGGTACGTGAATTACTCTACCTATTTAAAAAAATCTCATTAAAATCCGTTGCGTAGTTCTAAAGATTTAAGCTTACAAAGGGACATAGGGACAGAAAAAGTGACTGTATTTTAAACTATGTAGTGATAGTGATGAAGTCTATTCGCCTGAATATTATGAGTCAAATTAAGAGTTAGGGTTTGTTTACGCGTTGATTAATATGTAGTGCAAGTTCGGGCACATTTCCTTAAAGTCAAATTAAATGTATTTATTGAGCAAAATAAAATAATTCCAGCAATTTTTTGCTAAGATCGCGAAACGTCTGGTTGACGTAACTAAAGACCGACTTCCTCGCATAAAATGCATCAGTATTGCGATACAGCGAGGAAATGCCGCCAGCGTCCTCGGTACAATGCCACAAGGGTCAATCTTAGATATAGGTTAGGTTAAGTAGATTAGTTAGAATGCAAGTCGAAAAGGCATGGACTAATCAAATTATAATTAGGTTAAAAAGTAGATAGAGTGGAGAAATTCTATCACTGTTTATTTATAGTCCAGAACGGAAACAAAACAGTATTTTCTTCAGTTTAAAATCCTCTTTTAATCAAGTAAGCGGTTAAATCAAAGGAAAGTAAAACAAACGATCATTGAGCATAAACAAAACACGCCACGCTGTGTCGTATAGCCGGTATGATAAGGGAAGTGCCCACTTGATAATACCCAATGCAATGAACACGCAATCCCACTGAACCTTAATCTCTTAGAAATAAGGTTCAAATTAAACCACGCTATTTTATCTAGGCGAGCACATGCAAGTAATATTGGCGTGCAAGTAATTGTGTTGGTTTGATACCGCGGTCTTCAATAATGTGTAATCCACGAATATACAATTATGTACCTTACAGGCTTGTGATAAGGCGAAAAACGTGTACATGTTTTTGGAATTGGATTACTATGTGTTTTGCGTTGCAGTGTGACGTCATCGTAATTGATTTGAGCAACGCTTTAGTTACGCATCGGTTGATGACAGTTGCGCAAGAGTTGGAATTGCTTTGCCAGTGTAAATTGGATTGCGAGTTTATGGAAAGATGTAAAACACATCAAAGTTATATGGTCTGATAAATTACTTGGTAGTACATATAAGCAATGCAAAATGTCAATGGTCGTAGATGTCGTGCCATTTTAAGGGTTCCCGAAACCTCCACCACCACTCCACTCCATTGTGGCGGAGAGGAGCTGAGATGTGCAAAATTGGCCAATGAGGTCTCATTGACAGTGTTTCGAATTTTGAATTTGAAGAATGTAATTGGTCAATTTTGCACATCTCCGCTCCTCTCCGCCTCAGTGGAGCCGCACCCTTATAGTTTCATCATGTCCGTCTGTCCTTCTGTCCGTGTGTCTGCAGCATAGCTAGTGGCCGTTAAGCGTTAATAATAGAAATCTACAATTTGGTACAGGTATACATATTAATCATGCCAAAAAAGCGGTACAATAAAAACCAGGGTTACCAGTCACAATGGTCAAACTATACGAAACAAGACATTGAAATTATACAAAATCCAATAAAATTATACAACAAAAGGCTTTTTCCTTGGAGTGACAGAGATAGTAGTAAGAAATTTATAATTTTCTCTTTATGTATCCGATTATACAAGGCAATTCAATATACATGGAGCTGCCAAATTATACAAAATTTGTATCTAATTATACGATCTGGCAGCCCTGATAAAAACTAGGAAAAAATATTTTTTTCGGGTACTTCCCCAACTGGTGAAATGGGGATGTTTCTTTTTATTTCATGTAATCCTATAGTATGGGGTATCATTAAATAGGTCTTATAAAGGGAATACGGGTCTTCACAGAAAGTTTTTTTCTAAAGTCAATATTTTCGGAGGTAATCGCTCAAGAAGAATAAAAAATGTGTCCCCCTCCCCCCTCTAACTTTTGACCCGTAGGTCCAAATAATATGAAAAAAATCATGAGTGGGCTTATAGAGTACTTTAAAATAAAACTATTTCGAACATAATCGGCCCAGCCGTTTTTGAATAGCTACGGAACTCTACACTGAGCATGGCCCGACATGCTCTTGGCCGGTTTTTTTTATAATTTGCTGCCTTTCACTAGTGATAGAAGTCGCTAGGCACAATAGTCTCTCAAACGACGATATACATATACATATACAGGGTGCTCGCGAGCATTCCAAAAGATTATAACGATGCATTATAGACATCAAAATAAACGAAAATTATTATGAGACCTAACCTAATGTCAATTACCACCAAAAATATATATATGTTTTCTCTTTTTTTTTTTGACTTTTTGAATGCTTTTTAAGATTCCCAATACTTTTTATCATAACAACAACTTGTTAAAATTATTTTGTTTAATTATTTTTTTATTATTACAGGGACAGGTTATTTCGTCAAGTCTTTTCTTATTTTTTGATTGCCATGCCAAAGTTGTGGTAATATTAAAACACATTGTGGTAGCACTGTAATCAAAAAGAAGTTTTATGACGAGTTACGTCAAAAAACTAATTTCGAAAAAAGGTTGATTATCTCTGAAACCAATCCGAATTCAGAAAATATTATATAACACTAATGGTTCTAAATATGGTCAGGAATTCAGCATTAAAATCTTTTGGAATGCTCTCGAGCACCCTGTATAGAGAACGATCGAAGAGTATAGTCTGATTCAGAGCGCTTTACGCGAACCTTCGATTTTTCGATTATTTGTATCTCGTTTTGATAGGTATATCCGATAAAATGTATTCTTTAAGTAAAACAGTAATTTTAGTAGGGAGGTCCGTTTATATTATACAGAACGATAAATTCTTTGATGTTTGTCAACATTCATAGTACTTACCTATCTTTATTTTATTGATGTGTCAATTTAGTGCAAGTTCAAGGTGCTTAAAACTTATGAATAAAAATAGTCTTAAACTTACAATCAAATCAAAAGGTAATATGAATATGACTTTCTTAAAATTTGAAGTCACTGTATAAAAGGAGATGTAAAAAATGTATTTATTTCATATCAAATTTACAATAAATATTATACAAAACTCGTCGAGCAATAGGGTTGCCTGCTGCGTATCCATATTCATCCGGTGAATATAATATATATGTACCTATCTACTTAGCCAGCAACTGTTCATTTCCTGTATTTCTAGTATCTAATTTACCATTATCCGTTATTGTTACTCTATTCTCATTTTAATAGACCAGAGGTACGATACAAGAGATAGGTACTCCATTAGACGAGATGTTTTTTGCATTTTCCCCGATTTCAAAACCGGACTAATTTGGAATATTCTAGAAACCATTGTTAACGCGCTTATTTTGCGGCTAGGTCGATTGTCTCCAAAATATACCTGTGCTCTGCTCGGAATAGTCTAATCTAAATTCTGTGCTGGGATCTCCTTTGTGGGTAACCATATCAGAACTGTAGCATGCAGCAAATTAAGTTATCAAGGCACTATCTGCTTGCAACTCTCTTAGGGATAGTGTTGTTTCTGAATTGGCTACTTTGAATACGAAATCGTATTAAATGGTATAAAGTTTAAACGGAATTGACCACTTATGACAAAGATATAGTTGTGTGTTACGCAAGGGAGTAAAGTTTGCTGGTATTGAGACGTGAGGCAGCGTTATATTGCAAATTTTAGGAATGGTTTAATATGTATTGTTATTGTCGTAGTCGCTGCAATCAAATACAATTTGTTATTAGGACTCTTGTCGTTCTATGTATTTGGATAGTCAAGGGCAAAAATATGTATAAACTTTTACCTTTACCTCATTATTACGGCATAAGATAAACAAGTGCATACATATTTATGCCCTTGACTGGACATGTGGAATCTTAAGTTTTTTAAATAAACACTAATGTGTTATATTTAATTGAAGACAAATAATTAATTAATCCTAAATAGTGGTCATAATATTTAACAGAGTTATTTACAGTAAAACAGTTAAATTAAAGGAAAAATAGAATATTTCTTTAAAATATGAATAGATATTAAGCTTTAAGATAATTGTCTAAATATCCCATTCGAAGTAAACTTACGTTTAATTATATCCTGACGTTTCGGGCATGACGTTACACCCGTGGTCGCAGGCAGACTCAAAAAATAAAATATGAGTGATAATCGTGAAAGTTTAAATCAATATATCCCATTCGAAAATAGAGGCACAACAATTTTCGAAGCATCAAAGAGTTTTTTCGCCATTTTATTTATTAACATTAATTGCAGTACATTGAAGCAACGCATTGAAAATGATATTTTTGAGTGCCATGGCTCTCCCATACTTATGTCTGATGGCGACTGTACATAAGGCGGACTTAATGCTAAACTTTACACTCCATCTCACTACATCTCACACAAACACAACTATACTGCGATACTGTATTCCTCATATTTTCTGTTGTTAGAAAATGCTTCGTTTACTTTTGTATCTAATATCTCCAATACTAATGACATGATATGAAGGGTCCGCGGAAAGAACATGTCTAGTCAATTCAAATTACAGAAGGAAAAACCACCTTAATTTGAACAGAATAATTTGTGAATTTACCCTGATTTGTTTAGGCTTTGGACATGTTTTTTCCGTGGATCCTTCATATAATATACAATATTATAATGATATCTATGTATGGTGGCCTTCCAATATATCTTATGGCGACTGTACATAAGACGGACTTAATGCTAAACTTTACACTCCATCTCTCTACATCTCACACAAACACAACTATACTACGATACGTATTCCTCATAATTTTCTGTTGGTAGAAAATGCTTCGTTTACTTTTGTATTTAATATCTCCAATGCTAATGACATCTATAACAATGATATGAAGGGTCAACGGAAAGAACATGTCTAGTCAATGAGGGTTTTCTGAAATGACGTTCACCAGGGCGGCAGCACTGAGGCGTCAGGTCCAGAAACTTGTCTAAATTCTCAAATTCTTCTAAGCTTCGTGTTTAAATGTTTTGTATGAATTAATAAAATTATATAAGACAAATAAAAATTGCTTCTAGTCAGTTTTTCTTTGGGGCTAGATAATTGTGTTTCTTAGCGGGACCTTACGGCTAAGTGGAGCCAACTAGTGACATACGTTTTCGAGAAAACCCTCATTCAAATTACAGAAGGAAAAACCATCGTACTTTGAACAGAATAAGTTGTGAATTTACCCTGTTTTTACCGGTTTTGGACATGTTTTTTCCGTGGATCCTTCATATAATATACAATATTATAATGATATCTATGTATGGTGGCTTTCCAATATATCTTATGGTGACTGTACATAAGACGGACTTAATGCTGAACTTTACACTCCATCTCAGTAAGGTAAGGTGGGGTAAGATGAAATGATTTTTTTAATGGGGCAAGACAAAAAGTTACAGATGTAGTGAGAAATGACTTGCCTTCGCAAAAGTTCGTCAACGTCATGCTGTTTCAGTCTATCTCACTGAGACTGACAGTAATAGCTGTCATGCTACTTCAGTCAGACTCGGTGACACTGCCTGAAACAGCATGTGTTTACGAACGTTTCCGAAGGCAAGTAATTTCTCACTACACCTGTACCAGTGTACGTTGTGCCAGAAGGACGACTATTTGTCTTACCCCATCAAAAAAAACGTTTCGTCTTACCCCACCTTACCTTACATGTCACAAAAACACAACTATATTGCGATACGTATTCCTCATAATTTTCTGTTGGTAGAAAATGCTTCGTTTACTTTTGTATCTAATATCTCCAATACTAATGACATCTATAACAATGATATGAAGGGTCAACGGAAAGAACATGTCTAGTCAATGAGGGTTTTCTGAAATGACGTTCACCAGGGCGGCAGCACTGAGGCGTCAGGTCCAGAAACTTGTCTAAATTCTCAGAGGGCCTATAGTTTCGTGCTTAAATGATTTGTATGAGTTAATAAAATTATATAAAAAAATAAAAATACCTTCTAGTTAGTTTTTCTTTGGGGCTAGATAATTGTGTTCCTTAGCGGAACCTTACGGCTAAGTGGCGCCAACTAGTGACATACTTTTTCGAGAAAACCCTCATTGAAATTACAGAAGGAAAAACCACCTTACTTTTGCTCTGATTTTTTTAGGCTTTAGACATATTTTTTCCGTGGACCCTTCATATAATATATAATGATATCTATGTATGGTGGCTTTCCAATATATCTTATGGCGACTGTACATAAGACGGACTTAATGCTAAACTTTACACTCCATCTCACTACATCTCACACAACCAGAACTATACTGCGAACTGTGCTACGTATTCCTGATATTTTCTGTATCAGTAGAAAATGCTTCGTTTACTTTTGTATCTAATATCTCCAATACTAATGACATCTACAGAATTAGACGAATAGCACGAACCAACGTGAGAGAAATACCGAACGTCTATCGCTTTTGCTCCCGAATGGGTATTGATTCGCAGGTACATTACTTGGCTTAATTTAGATAAATATGTATACAGTTTCCCACCTTCAGTCAGTGAAGTTAGGTAATAAACTGTTTACATTCTTAACATGTAATCAAGACTTATCTAAACGAGAAAGGCAACGATAAGAATAACACGTTTTTTTACATATTTATGTACTTGACCGTAGCGAGTAACATACACACACACACACACACACACACACACACACACACACACACACACATCACACACACACACGCCCACACACACACACAACACACACACACGCACGCACGCACGCACGCACGCACGCAGTGTGGAGCCACGAGACATTGTCATTATGTAACAAAGCTTTGCTGGTATATAAACAATCTTTTGTTATTTTATTTTTAAATAGTTCTAACTGAGGATCGAATACATTGTCAATATTGTCCTGTATTCACGTAGAGACACCCTCAACAGGATTCGAATTCAGGCCCTTCAGCTTCATAGGTCCACTACGACTCTCAGAGACCGTATAAGCATTAAGGAGTAAACATTCTTGTAGTAGCAAAATTTTGCTACGTTCAGAACCGTTGATACTGTCGTATAACTAAATTCTAAATTTATCGTAGCATCCGGACCGTTCCAAAATATCTAAACACGTCCTTATCGCCATAACGAAAGGGACGTGTTCAGATATTTTATAACGCCGGATTGGTATATTACTTACGACCTTTTGTTTTGCGTTTAACACTTACTAGACAATCAGCAGTCTAGCACTTTTCTATGTTAATGATGCAAAACAAAAGGTCGTAAGTAAGATAAGAGTCGGGCAAATAATATTTCCCGAACTATACAAGCTTGTTATGGTACTCGTAATAACGTTTACTGTACCTGAACAGTCAGGTCTAAACATGCATATGTATATATTTCAGAACGTATGCCCATGGCACAAGGATTAATTAAAGTCGTTGATATATTTTTGCAGCCATACTGTTCGTTTAGCTGTAAATCGAATCGATGATTCCAGAAATAGGCTTAGACATACCGCACCGAACCACGTTCGCTTGGTTATGTGTGCTTTCTTATTTTATTACAAGTCTATCCATATAAGAATTTTGCTACTGATATGTCTTCTTGCGGTCGTAAATGCACTAATTGGTGTGACAGTCATTATCATCAAGCGTCTTTACAGTTACCTTACCATGAGTGGACGGCGTAAGCATTAGTGTATCGACCACTCCTCTTTTACGTCAGTATCCTCAATGCTTGAGGGTCATGTGATCCCTTGTCATCAACATCTCTTTTACTTTATTTCGCCGGTTCAGTCTGTTTTCGGGCATACATGCTGGCTTCGCAGAATTTACTGTTTAGAGTAGTGTGAATCTGATCGCTCCAGCGTGATGGGCTGCAATTCTTTTGTATTTTCCCTTCCACTTTGCCTGTCACAAAAAGCCGCTCCATGTTCTTTCCGCTTTTTCTGACAATGTGACCTAAGAACTCCAATATCCAAGATACCCAGTTCACTGAGTGTTGACTCATTGGTTCGGTGAACTGTCACGGCATGAGATTATCATAATCAGCCTATCTCCACTGCTGGACGTAGGCCTCTCCTATCAACTGTGCGTATAGACGCATTAGGAGGTAAATGCCTATAATCATCACGCAGGGCAAGCGGGTTGGCGATCGCAGTAATGTGTCCACTATGATGACGCTGCTGCCCGTCATCGATCTTTTATGAAATCACTAATGGTAAGTGACACTTCAATCCCTTAGTCGACTCTTACGACACCCGCAGGAGGATTTGGGGTGGTGACAAATGTATTCTTACTGCCGTCACCACACGGCTAATGTTCGTCCACTATGATGACGCTGCTGCCCACCAGGAATCTTCTATCAAAGAATGGCCAGCGACACTTCAATCCCTTAGTCGACTCCTACGACACCCGCGGTAAGAGTTAGGGTGATGACAAATGTATTCCCACTGCCGTCACAACACTGCCTTGGGATACGCAGCATTTTCCGCCATACGTTTTAGTGTATCGACAGTGTAACTTATGCGAGTATAAGCGGGATGAACAGCAATGAGGGTTTTCTGAAATGATGTTCACCAGGGTGGCAGCACTGAGGCGTCAAGTCCAGAAACTTGTCTAAATTCTAAGAGCTAATAGTTTCGTGTTTAAATCTTTTGTATGAGTTAATAAAATTGTATATAATATTTTAGCCTATATAATGTCCCACTGCTGGGCACAGGCCTCCACTCATATACGAGAGGGATTGGGCTATAGTCCCTACGCTGGCCCTAAGCGGGTTGGGAACTTCACATACACCTTTGAATTTCTTCGCGGATGTATGCAGGTTTCCTCACGATGTTTTCCTTCACCGAAAGCTAATGGTAAATATCATCTAATATTCCGTACATAAGTTTCGGAAAAACTCATTGGTACGATACGAGCCAGGATTTGAACCCACGACCTCCGGATTGAAAGTCAAATGTCTAAACTACTGAGCCACCACCGCTTATAAAATTGTATAAAAAATAAAAATACCGTCTAGTTAGTTTTTCTTTGGGGCTAGATAATTGTGTTTCTTAGCGAGACCTTACAGCTAAGTGGCGCCAACTAGTGGCATATGTTTTCGAGAGAACCCTCATTGGTAATTATCAAATAATTTCGTGCACTTGTTTCGAAAAACTTATTGGTACAGTCACTTCTAAAATATGTGCATTTCAGAACGTATGCCAGTGGCATAAGGATCAAAATCGTTTAAGCAATAAAAACAAGTACCTATACGGATTTCAACCCGGAACCCTCAGATTGAAAGTCCACAATTTACCTACCGCTAGGCTTACGCTTTTCAAAGTCAACATAAAATACTTCACAAAATTGATATCCAATTGGAATTAAACAAACTAATATAAAATTAATGGTATGGATTTGGGTCAAACCTAAAATGGATATAATTTTGGATCGACCTAGTTCACGGCTCGTTTGAGATGCATTCCTATCGTTAATATGTATGAAACGACGGATTTTAATATGAAATATATTACTGTTTCCCGATTGGATACGAAAATCGATTGATCAATTCTGTTCCAAATTTGAGTGGCGCACTGCAGTAGGCCACGTAGTTCGAAAATCGTAAATTTCGAGCATCTCTTTCTTTTCCAACGAAAGCATCATGAGTTAGACACAGAGCGATGCTCGAAATTTATAATTTTCGATGTTTGCTGTAGGTCACCTGACCCAAGGCGATAGACGATTCTCATAGTATAACAAACGTGACTGGACAGTTTCCTAGGTAAATAAATAATTACAACTAAGCTATCAGTCGGAATTTGCAATATTTTGCATATAATGATAATGCATATTTTAAATATATTTATTATGCCTATTGCCGTTATTTATTTAGCCTTTGGATGTTGTGAGTGTTGTGTGTAGACCTAGTGACAACCCTAGCCTAGAAGTGAATAATCAAGATCAAGTGCGGGTAGTTCGAAAAACCCGCGCAGCTCGAAGGTGTTGATACATTCTCTCGCCAGTCTGCCTGCGACCACGGGTGTAACGTCATGCCCGAAACGTCAGGATATAATTAAACGTAAGTTTACGCGATTAAGACCCGTTTATCTTTAAAATATGAGTGATAATCGTGAAAGTTTAAATCAATATATAATGATAATGCATTTAACAAAAAATATTATGCTGATTGCTTGTGTTTATCCTCTGGCCTACAAGATAAATTAAGTCGATTTCAGTTTATTCGAAAAAAAAATGAGACAAAACTAATGCAACTTTGATGACAAGGACCATGGGTTGTGAATCTTGTGAAGGTATTCAATCCAAATGAAGCATTTGAGATGCGTATGAGTAATTCAATTAATCGTTTAAAAAAAGTACTTACAATTTAATTATAATAGTGTAGGAATGTGTAATGAAACGATAAATAAACGTATTCAACTATACTAGACTCGACAAAATTTTAAATGCATTAAATTGTGATCAATGATGTTATAAAAACATGCTGAATATGCTGATAAACTACAGATTACAGACCATTTTTGTTATTAGGAGTATGTCTCACGAAAGTTTAAATTCAAAATTGCATTTGTTTATTGTGACCACTAAGCTCGTGTAAACGGACCTTAGCCGCAGGCTAGCAAATTTTATCACATCGGAAGCTCGCTTCGCGCACCCATCCATTTGCCGTGGCAACACCGACGATCTTACTTCCTCAGTCAGTCTCGTTGCGTCTCTGCGGTTGAACGCACGTCGCTCGTTCCCGCGAACTCGCGATCTCTGTACGAACCTGTGGATTTCTAGTGAAGTGAAATAACTAAAGGTTAATTATTATTAACTACAGTGTGTGAACGTGTGAAGTATTAACTGGATTTGGATTTTAAAAGGTGGGTGAAGGAATGCGAACCTGTCTGTCAGGATTGTTTTTAATGGCAAGATGCTTTGCACTTGAGGTTCGTTGACTTGTTTTGCGGCTTCGCCGGACCTCCGGCCTACTACCGCGAAAATCGAAATTCGAGGATTTTACTCTGTCACTCCTACAAAGGCTTCATTAGAGTGAGAGAGACAGATCCTCGAAATTTTACTGATTTCGAAGTTCACGGTAGTGCCGCAATTCTTGTTTTGATGATTTGCGAGTCCTTTTGGTTGCCGGCAGAATGGCAATTTGCGAAATTTGACATGATGTCGACTGAGGACTGAGACTACGACCTATCAAAATCCCCGGATAAATAGGGAGGTAGGTATATCTGTCAGATAATCATTAAGTATACATTTACCCAGGCATAAAAGAAAAAGAAATATTGAATTTGATTCGGAA
>JALPQI010019389.1:0-20119 GCA_025490895.1 Thaumatotibia leucotreta
AAACCTGACCTTAACGGCTAGCCCCGTCTATCAAACAAGGACGAGCTTAGGGACCCTCCACAACTCCCCAGGGTGCGAGCGACGATCGCAGAAGGAGCATGCTTCAAAGCGAATTGAACTAGGAATAGTAACAATTTTTATTTATATTTCGTAAATTTTTGCAAGAATACAGAGTATTTATTTGGTAGTATTTATATTTTTGTCGTATTGTATATATATATATATTAAAGTTCTTAAGTTAAATAGGTACTTTTAAAATTAGTTCAAGTTTTGACATTGTTTTTTTATTTAGTTTAAAATAATACCCTGGTGTCTCACAATGAAACATTTTTATGTAATGTACTATGAAACAGGTCAATGTTTCGTTGTGTACTGTATAGTTTTATTGTACACCGAATGTGAAATTACAAAAGGCTACTATTCTATGAGACTGTTCATTTAAACATGTTTCATGTTTAGCACCTTATTATCAACCTAGTAAGGCCCACTTGTATAACCTAGGATTAAACACTGACCAGTAGCTAGAGTGATAAATTATATATGTACAATAAAATGGTCACTTTAACTCCTAACTCCCCCTCTATTTTTTAAACTACGCAATATAAAATTCTAGAAAAAATATATGTTATGCACATTAATAAATTCTATCAACGATTTTTGGTTTGACTAAATTATCTCCTATAGTTTTGGAGGTAGGTTGATTTAACTGTATTTTTTAAATAAATTGATAATGGTACGGAATTCTTCGCGCGCGAGTCCGACTCGCACTTGGCCGGTTTTTTCTTTTAAAACATTCTGTTCTTACATATTGTATTGATATGTGCTTGTTTTCATTAAAACATAACATTTTTCGGTTGCTAAATGCGCTAAAGATTCGTTAATAAATTAATCTTCTCAAGAATCGGTACCTTTTACTAAGAACAACCACATAATATATAATAACCTATTTGGCTACTGTTTATGTAACTCTGTTTCAATGTTGGTTACCCGTGATATTTTTTGTTTACAATGAAACAGCTCACGGTGTTTCACTGAACACTATTTATTAGTACACATTGAAACAATACACTTTTTTCAAAAACATTTTAAGAATATATTCGCATTTTTTCAGAACTAGAGCCACTTTTTAACACACCATAAAAAGTGATGACTATTAGTCTATCTTATGGCAAAATATACGATTTTTAACTTTCAAATTGGCTTAGATAGGACAGTTTCAAAAGTTGAATGTTTCATTGATGGCAATAGTTTAAGTAATATGTTTTACAATAAAACAAACGTACACAATAAAACAACATGATATTTAAGTATGTTGTCACAAAATATAAGATATCTATCGTGGAGATGCCCAGGACCCTCCCGCGTTCGCCTGGGTTGCAGTCATACTACAAGGACACATAAAACATAACTTTTTTTGCAATATGTCGCAGTATCGACGACATTTGTATTCATTGCAAGCGTACATACATTATATGTTACATATAACACAGTTCTAATGTTGGTTAAGTCTGTTTCATAGTTCATTGGATTTATTACATCTGTTTCAATGTAAAAATTCAGGTGTTTCATTGAATACATGCACGAGGACACAATGAAACAAATCTAATTTTTTGTTTAAAGTTGCATAACACATATACCTACTATTGAAAATAAGTAGAAACCAAGAATGCGATTCGATAGCCAACTAAATTGTTTATCTTCGAACACAATATCTCACTCGTAACTTCAAAAACACCTAGATGCAATGGTTTGAAATTTAGTTGTTTCATTGATCCACAACTTACCCTAAATAAAACAATATATTTTCACAAAACTACTCTAAAATGATCTAAATCATTTCTCAAAATCAGGGATGACTAAAATTTATCATTTTTATAACAGCAATCCCGGCGCAGCGCGTGCGTGCGGGCGCCGCGCTAGTGCGACGTAATGTTCTATGAAAATCCTTGATTGCTCTAGGGCGTAATGACGCGTCTACGGCGCACATCGCCGCAGCGCATTGGCGCACTTACCGAACAGGTGTGATTAAAAATACTTTTCACCTTAGCGGCACAAGTAAAGTAAAAGTTTCAGATCAATCACAGAAAAAAATTAGTCCTAGAAAAGAAACATACTTATTTTCCGTGATTTCCCAACAGATCTATAATTTTCACAATACGCAGCTTGAGATACCGATCCAAGATTTCCATTCCATTACTAATTAGTAACATTACTTTGAAAATTCCATTACACCCAGGATACAAAAATAGGTTGTATACGAAGGATATAAGGACATAAACTCACAGAATTAGATTTGCATAGAAGAAACAAGTTCATTCATTTGTATGGCGGCCGAGCGTGTCCGATTTTGTACTGAAGTTGTTACTTGCCTATGATTTTTTTGTGTTGTTGCAATGAAAATATTACTTAAGGAGGCATTATTAATGTTTTTGTTCACTTCAACTTACACAATTTGACGCCCGAAAGCTGCAAGCTGCGATTAAAGACGGACAACTCAGTAGATTTTACTGAGTTCATTTGACACGCTAAGTAGATACGTTTGTTTGATCTATGGTATACCTATATGACATCTGTGCATAAACCACTATCTTAGGTACTGTAGGTAAAACCGATTATTGGAATTTAAATAAAGCATTTTAGTAGTAAACCATAAAAAAGTATTGCAAGTTTCCTTCAAGTTGTACAATTGATAAAAATGGCATAATAGTCCATTTGCATGTAAATCAACAAATTGGTTACAGATTAATTCTCCGAACGCCCGTGGGACCGCCGCCACAATGTACTGAACCGCGTCTTGCGGACATAATCATCTTCCTGAGAATGATCTCAATCATTATCTCATTTTCAGCACGCTTACCTGTCATTATTGTCCGTTTCCTATGATATATAAAAGGATGTTTGGCTAGAGTAAAGCAAGTCATCGATCAGACTCCAACTGAGTTTATTCTCTTGTGATTATAGCTGCTAACTTATCGGATAAATATGGCAAAACTCGTCGTAAGTATTACATCCCTTAATATTACCATGGGGGCTTGAATAGCAAGGACGTGTTGGGTCTACAAATAGTTGATAATATGCCTGTACGGTGACAACGAGAGGGATGCCCATTATTTCACATAACCGTTTGGTACGGACTCAGCCTGTTGGTATTTTTAACTGTGAGTTTTAGGCTCAATGAGCTCTATTCACAGAAATCGACATCTGCGTAACTACAATTTTTGGTGTGTCTTTCAATTCAAATTACTGCAGAGTTTAGGTACTTCGTTTTGATCACTTCACACGTCCATCATCAGCATATCTTATTTAGATATCTTAGTCCACTGGACCATAGAACTTTTCTATTACCTATAGCTGTACCCATACCCATAACGTCGTCAGCGTCCTCGGTACACTGTCAAAAAGTTTAAATTTAATGGACTGGAATTCAGTTTTTTTAACGATTTATTTCGTTTCGATTGCAGAATTTATCATAATTCACTTTTTTCAAATTTGAATTGTTTATGAAATAATTTAGTTTTAGCTCGAACTGCCTGAACTCATTAGTAACTGACTCTTCGTCATAGTACTGCCGATAGTTCATTTAGTCACCTCTTTCTCAGATCCTCTTCTCCGTATTGATGCTGGTGACCCTGGCCGCCGCCGGCGACGACGCGCCGACCACCCCCGCCGATGTGACCACCACCGGCGCGCCGGGCAACGACACCGTGCCCGCCGCCGCCGACGCCGCCTTAGCGCCCGCCGACCAGGCCAACCAAGCACCCGTCGTACCCAACCAGACGCCCAATGCTGCCAATCAGGGCAGCAGATAGACTTGTTTTGACATGTTGGGGATGGTGTACACTAGAACTCTTCCGATCCATTAAGGCTCTAATTTCCACTGTCCATTATTGGTACTTTGTGTAGAAAATTATTACGCTTCTTGGATGCGGCCTTTTCTAGTGTGAACCATGCTTTATTGTATTTCTAAGTTGACGCAATTTCTGCTTGGGATTCAATTGAAAAACTAATATCTACATGATAGTATTAGCTTGTACATCGGCAAAGGAATTTGATGCCGTTGGCTGCTGAAGTACCTTGTCTATTTATTATATTATTTAAAATCGCTTTGTCCTAAATAAGTCTTTATTGAAAACATTTCAAATAATTTGAATCTTATTAGAGTAGTGTTTATATATTGGATATGATTCATTGGTTAAAATGGGATTAAGTGTTAGTTATTTAATCCCTATTAAGTAAACTCAAATCTTTTTGAGTTCGAATTCGAATGATTATTTCAAAACTCTTAAGAGCCTGTTCTTCAACCATCAGGGATATTCATCGAATCATCTCGACTTTATACTTTGTCATAATTTTAAATAACGTTTTCATAATATTAAAGTCATTTCTGTACTAGCTATTGCTTTCCAAATTAATTAGGTTTATAAATAAATTATTGATAACGTTTGTATTTTGTTTATATTTATTATCCCTGTCTAGGTAAATGTCTAGGTAAGTAAGGTCACCTATGTAGTTAAGATAATGCGTGATATATTTTCCGTAGTAACTGCTATCTCAAACTCAATGTTGAATACATCTTGTAAATGAAACAGACTGTAATTAAAATCAAAAATGTTCACACCTGTTCACTTGACTGATGCTGGAAGCCTTGCCGTTTCTGTCAACTTTGTTTTCAAGCCATTTTCAAGCATTCCACGAGAATTACGAAATGCTGTGTTCTTTCAATGCTGCTGTTATAAGGGCTATGGGAATACGATATTGGCCCTGATAATAAATTATTTTTCAACTTGGGACTTGAGTCTTTTGCGACTTGGCTAAGTATTATGACTATTATGAGCTTTACGGGTTTTATTAGTATAGCTGCTATACAGTTAAACATAGTTCACGTGCAATGCAATAGTTTCGTGCAATTTCAGCTAATACTGTAACCCCTATTTTGTATATGGCTCTCGGTGCAACAGTAAGAGTACTTAAACCGTTTTTTGTGCATCTCTCTGGTTATTTTGAGTAATCCTTCCTTCCTCCTTTATATTTACTAAAATTGTGACCCCTCTTTAAATTTTATTAATTGTTGTTCACGGAAACGGACAAAACTTTGATTCAGTCATTCATTTCAGTTTCATTGCCTACATAAATGTTAAGGTTTTTTTATTAGAATAACACAATAAAAAGATTTGCTTAGCTCAGAAATTTATTACATTGCAAAAAATAAACAAAAATCACAAAAATACGTGTCGGTAATTTTTTCAAATGTTTTACAAAATTATACAAAAAGAAAACTTTAGATTACTATTAATTATTCGACGTTGCTCACTCCAGAAAAACAATCTGAAAATAAAAGAAAACACTGCACTTATTCATTTATATATTTGTTCGGCACTCAAGTAAAAATATTATTGCTTGGGCTTTTTAAATCTCTAGTTAACAGAATATTTGTCAGATAATTGGCTAGCTCTATCCAGTCTCATGACTTGTCAAAAGTATAGTGATCATAAACTTACGGATACTTTCAATCAAATTCACATTAAGCCATGGAAAAACACATATCCCCATATCACATCTTTAGGACGAAAGTGACGTAATGCTCAAACAAATCGCTTTTGAGTTGTGTCAGTATCGTTCTAAAGGCGCGTAACGTGATTCTTCCTCGATATTTATAATTTTATTTATGATGTTTACCTTCCTGGGTATTGTAAGATCCTTTTCCGTTGCTTCATTTGCCACCGCGATAAACTGGGTTGGGGTCTGAAAGAAAAATGAAAGTTCAATTTTCAATTGGAAGGGTAGATCTGATTTCGCCAGTTGCTCGTGTTGAATATTTTATTTACAGTATTATAAGTTTCCGAAACGGGTAAAGCGTATTATTTAATTATATTTTATATCGTTTTCACACATTTTGTTTGTAAGTTTCATGAATAAAATATTATCAAAGTACCAAATATCTCAATGAAACTCAACTTCTCAATAACCCTTTTTAGGCAAAAAGGAAAATATTTTAGTGAATTTAATTTTCTTTGGTATATGACATGTAATATTTATTTAGAATTTAATTTACTTCTTATAACAAATACTAAAATATAACATGCTTACATTGTATTGGGTACGATGGCCGGTTTTGGTTATCTGTAACAAGAATCATAATATTAGTTTCTATTCTATAATTGATTCTGACACTTCTGAACATGGGTTTTGTTACTGGTTAACTAAAGTAATCAACAAACAAATTGTAGTAATGAGGGATGTCTTAGGCTTACGTACTCGAGCCATTCATTAAAGAAAAATGCTTTCCCTGACCAAAATACGATAGGTACCGAATGAGTAAACTAAAAGGAATCACCGTTATTTATGACACCAAAAATTATGTTGTTCATACATATTTATTTAAAAGTCCGGTACATTTAGATACCTATTACATACATGTATTAGACACATTATTTCTCCACAATAAGTTTTAGGTACTCACTGTTGCCTCCATTGACAGACGGGCGGCCAAAAGCAGGATCTATTCCTTGGGCTGTAAAAAAAAAACAAAATAATCTAGAAATAACATAACAAAAAATATTAAAATACTAATACAGCGTGTTACCATGATACTGGCTTTTTTGTAACCGAGGAATGCGATGCAGATTTTTAGCCAAACCGTGAGCATTATTTGATTCAAAACTACAATTATAAAAGTAATTAAATTTCTAAAAAAAGTTAATTGAGAAGCAATGTACTTCAAAAATTAATCGTTAATTTGCACTTGACAATGACAGATCGCAGCCACTTGCAACGTTTGACAACTAATGGGTGCGGTCAAACTAAAAGAGCATTCGCTGTTCTAACCTCCCACTCTACGAAATTCAATCGGTACACAAAACGTGATTGGTTGATTTCGTAGAACGGGCGCTAGAACAGCGAATGCTCTTTTGGTTTAAACGCACCTTAAGCTGTTCACGCGCGTTCGGAGGAAATAAACTTAATTGTACTGTAATTTTAAATATTTGTCAAATGTTAATACTTCAAAACGATTGCTAGAAATGCGTATTATTACCTATTTTCGTAATAGCCTGGGTCATGGTAACACACTGTATACACTACTAAATGAAATTAATGTAAAACATGCATCGAATTGGCTCTTTCTACTTTATCTGAATTGCTGTGTTGTTTTAGTTACCTACATAGGGTTCAATTAATTCAAGTTTCAAAATTAACGTGGCATTACACGTTTGCTAAAATGAAGAAAGTGTTTACTTGTTAAATTAAATATCTTTCAAGTGATAACAAAAACCTTGTCGACGTATCTACTGTGGGTAATAAATGTAGAATGTTATTTCATTGATTTCTAGGATAGTTTCGATCGTATTAACACTACCTATTCAATTTAAAGTTATAAGTTTGTTTTAATGGCCATTACATTTTTTATTTTGAGTACCTATCAATGCATTCTGTTTCAACTTTTTTTGCCTCAGGTAAACAGCGCTTTCTCTTCATAGAACAAGAATCGTACTTACATAGTTAGTAGTAACGAGTAGTACCAAGAAAATTATAACAGAGAGAAATGTGAATAAAAAAAGTTTATTGATCGGTTTGTATATTTATTACATTACAAAGAAACTGGCAAATACTAATCCGTATTTCAATAACAATTTAAAAATGATTTTACTGACTTGAGAAATTAATGCAATGCTTTATACTACTTTGAATTTTAAAACCACTAGATAGAAGCTCCATGAAATGTATCTGAAAACAAACACATTTTTTAATTAGTAGGTTCATAAAAATACATTGGTATATTGAAAGGAAGACTTTACGTGCGTGTACGTACCGGTCTATGTAATGTATCGTATGTAAAATCCTTTTCTGGTGTTTTATTTACCATCGCGGGCAGCTGGGTTGGGATCTATAACAATTAAATAAATAATTTATTAATTTTAGCGACGGATATATCTATGGTTTGTCAGCCTCCGTAGACTAGTTGGTTGCCCCTGCCTACGAAGCTGGAGGTTCCGGGTTCGAATCTCGGCGAGGGCATTATTTCTGTATTTATTTATCACAAATATGTGTTCTTTATCAGTCGTGACTTTCTATGTGTTTAAGTATGTAATTATGTATCTATCTATTATATATCGTTGCGCGGTACCCACATCACAAACCTTAATTTAGCTTTCCGTGGGATTAGGTGGAATTGCGTAAGATGTCCCAAGATATTTATTTGTATTTATATATTATTAAGTCAGGTTCATCAATGTTACTTACGTTTCCTGTATGGGAACGGAGGTCTGGTCTGAGTACCTGTGAATAAGAAAACAAAATCAGTCAAATTGAGTCGACTTTTGTGAAATCGATTAAAAATTTGGCCATTATGTTTGAGCGGATTGATTTTCATGCTTAAATATCTATAAGCTTATATGAAAAATTAAATAGGGAATTATATAAAATCATACTCACTGTAGCCGCTGCTACCAGCTGTAAAAACAATAAAAAACCGTTTATAATTATAGTGTAGGTACAATAAACATAAACTTCAAAATGAAATGAAAGTGTAGGTACATACAACAAAAATAAACTTCTAAATTAAATGCAAATATGACTGCCACGCGAATTGGCTCTATTTAATACAGAATATATATTTTACGGATTTAAAGAACAATATTGCATGCAGCATGCAATAATATTGTGATCAGTTCATACCTAATTAAAGTCTCAAGAAATCAGTCTTAAATATTCACAACACTTCAAGAAGTGTGAAATGTACACTTTCTTCGGGAGTTCATACGTCATATCTTGGCGGATCTTGTTCTATACGACGATGGTAAACAGGCACACGGTCTGCGTGATGGTAAGCAGCTATAATAGCCAGGCGCCGATCCAGGAGTTGAGGGGGGGGGGGGGTCTGATATGATATTTTATTGAGGGGGGGGGGCACTGACCTATGATATGATAGTATTTTATATTTAAAACAGCACCTAGCCATACATAAGTCAAGTGCCCCTGTTGTAAAATTAAAGTAAATTATCGCCCGAAGGTGTATTCATCAATAAAAAAATTAGTATTTAAGACGATAATTGTTAATAATATTCCGTTTTTTTAGGTATATTTACGAGTGTGTACTCGGTATGTACAGTCGACGTCAAAGATACCATTACAATATACATTTGGCACATAAAGCGCAATGATATCTTTGACATCGACTGTACCTACTCGTACGAGTAAATAGTGTCTTACTTAAAAGGCCACAGTTATATATTAAATTATAACTTTAAAGTTATTATTATCATATGCAGTCTTAATAATATCATCCCATGTTTGTTTATATTCATTTATATTACAGAAAAATCACTTACCACCGGAGGGTTGGTAAAAGCCTGGGTCCACAACAACTGTAGATAAAAAATAATCGTTGATTTATTGCTATAAATACCTATAGGTATCATTTCAGTACCGATCATTCTTAGTATCGTATTGACTTCTTATTTGAAGGATTTACTTACAAGTTGGGTCTATAGATGGTTGTACGTTCGCTGAAATAAATAACGAATAGGTAAATAAAATTATTTTATGCTAGAATGTTTGTACATTTATTTAAAAATTATTTATTTTACTTACGAGCTGAAGGTCGGTAGAAGGCTGGGTCCACGACTGCACATAAAATAATTGTTGAGAAATTGAAATAAATATACAGGGTTACTTTTTCACGGGTACAATAACCTTTACCATATCATTGGTATCGACAATAGATCATATTTCAATTTTTTTTTGTTATTTTTTATTAATTTATCGTTTATGCAAATGTAACATAATGGGCGCACTAATTACAAGGCGTCAACGGCGCGGTATGAGGAAGGCGGCGGGGAGAGGTGATCAAGCCTACGCGACCAAGCTACCGCGAACATCGAAGTTCGCAAATTGCGGGGATTTGTCTCTGTCACTCCAACGAAGGCGTCATTAGAGTGACAGAGAAAAATCCCCGAAATTTGCGAACTTCAATGTTCACGGTACCAGGCCAAACCCGCCATGCCGCGCGCAATGCCATTTTAAACAAACAGTTGACAGTTCGAGCGTTTTGCTAGTTATGCACGTCGGTAGATGCATAATACGTCAGTATTTCTTATTACTCTTATTAGATTTGCGGATAAGTTCGAACATTAGTATTTTTGTTCTAAAGGGGTAGTAAAAAAAATGCTAGTACGTATTTTGGACTACTATTAAGTATGTAGATTTATTGTACTGGTGAAAAAGTAACTCTGTACAACTTTACTATACAATTTGTAGGTATAGTAAGATGGATCGTATTAAAAATATGATTCACTTACAAGTGGGGTCCAAAGATGGTTGTGCGTTCGCTGAAAATAAATACAATAAAAACATGAATTTACATACTTCGAATATAGAAGTTTATATTGCTTAGTAAATATTTAAATTTACTTACGATCTGAAGGTCGGTAGAAGGCTGGATCCACGACTGTGAAAAAAAATCGTTGTTGTATTCCAATTATTGGTTAATTTTACTAAAAACGTTATTTATCGTATTAAAATTATTATTAACGGGTATACTTACACGTGGGATCCAAAGATGGTTGCGCATTGGCTGAAATAAATTGTATAAAATTACATAAAATGAATACTTAAAAATGTATTTAGCCAATTATAAAATATTTAATTTTACTTACGATCTGAAGGTCTGTAGAAGGCTTGGTCCACGACTGAAAATAATGCAAAAAATATGTGTAAGTAATAAATGCAATAATATCGATATTTATATTATGTTATGAAATAAAACAAAATACTTACATGTAGGATCTATTGATGGTTCAGCGGCTGTAAAGTTTTTAAACATTAAACATTATTATTTAAATACATAGAAGTAGGTAACCTAGAGACGTAGTGTAGAGACGACGGCAGCCGATTTGTGGTCCACCCACGTGTGGAAGAAGCCGACTAAGCGCTCCTGCCTGCTGCTCTTAATAGTTTTAAGGGGCCAATCTCGTAATCGTATATATTGCTTAAGTGTATTACTATTTGGGTCGTTTCCAAAAAGATTGTATGTAATTCAGGGCTTCATGAAAACAAAATATCGACAAACGGAATGTAATCGGCAAAAATATTACGGTTTTAATTTTGCTTTTTACTAAACTATAGTATGAATAGTTGAATACGTAGCTTACCTAGAGAGAATTAAGGGTATTAATAGATATGTATATTCTTATAATTTGTACGCCATTAGGCAAAGCACAGTGATCTGTATCTACCATCATTGTACGACCTGTGATTCACAAATATGTTGTTACATTACCTTATGCTAACACTACATTGTGTACTACGTTGTTACATAACTTTATGTGGTGTAACGTCCACGTAATGTCAGGACAATATAAACGTGATTAAGTCCCATTTCTTTAAAGTAATAAGTTTAAGTAGTACGTTAAAGTAATAAAATAAGGATAATCGTGAAAGTCAATATAAAATCGAAATCGCTTTCATTGAATTACGAAAGGTCATACAATCTATTTGGGTAACTTCGTAACAAGTGACGTTAAGTTTTGTTTTTATTAAAACACTTAATACTTATGTACAATTTTTAAAATGGACCCATTTATGAAGAATGGGTTTTTCTTACCGTTACTGGAAGGGAGGTAGAAACCCGGATCTGGATTGACTGAAATAATAGTTATTTGTTTTACTAGGGAGCAAAGTGCTTGTTTAACTCTCGTGCAAATATTGAAACCCGAGTAAGCGAAAGATTCCAGAATTTGAATTCATAAAATGGAATCTTGAGCGATGCGAGGGTTTTAAGGCACGAGAGTTGAACAAGCTTTGCTGCCTGCTCCTGGTGAAACACAACATTTTTCACCACACTAAAGCGAGGAAACATGCGAAATAAAACTCAAACATAACAAATTAGAAGGTATTTATTTGCAAGTCCTCAACTTCCAAAAAATAAACAAGTCAACAAATAATAAAACAATAACCTCAAATATTTATCTTGGCGTGGCAATGCTTAAAAATTCAGGATAATTCCAAAATGAGACTCATGTAGTTATTGGTAGTTATAGACTCATGAAATTCGCATAGTGTCAACACTTTCATTTTCCTATTGTTTTTATTTGTCGTATTTTTAGAACTTTTAATTAAAAGCCTTTTACAATAAAATGTGGTATTTAATTTGGATTTTAGCATATTGAATATAATATTATGAAAGGTTAATGTGTATGAATCTGTTTGAAACTATTGAGTTTTCGAACGTACTGTCTAGTTCAAACGTCAAAAAGCTTATTGCACTCTCAGGCCGTATAAGTTATTGCTTTAGTCTATCCAGAAGATTAAAAAAAAAATACTTTAACCTCTAGAGATTAAAACACAGTTTTGCGCTCTGAAATTGAAGGACAAACAGCGTGTTTACGAGCAGTGTGGTGAAAAATGTTTTACCAAATTAATTAAAGTAAGTATATTAAAACTCGTTCGAGATTATAGGTAAAGTTATTGGATTTGACTGTTCGCCGTATATAAAGCAAACAATGTTTTGTCAAATATGGAGCCATCTATATAATAGACATATACATGTAATAAATGATTTAGTATTTTTTTACAAAACGAACACATCTATTTTTGACGACAATGCTGTCAATAATATATATTCTGCGCTGTAGATATATAGCGCATAGTCAAATCCAATACGTACGTAAATAGCTATTACATATACTTATTAGTCTCATAACATAAATTGAGAAAATGAATAAAACTATGTTTTATAACTTATGATATGAGATAAAGTCCCTTCATCCTTAGTTGTCTTATCTAGTAAACAACTTTCTAACCTAAAAGTACACGTTTTCTGTTGTAAACTGCCATATTTGCCTATACCAAAATACCTGAGTCCGTATTTGTGCAGTCCGTCCGTAGTGATTAGCAAATTGCTTATTTTTTTATTAAGGAAACAGCAGTTTACAACTAAAAACGAGCACTTTTAGGTTAGAAAGTTGTTTACTAGATAAGACAACTAAGGATGAATGGACCGTAGAAGCGTCCAAAATCGCGTTGAAGTCGTCGCGTTACAGCGGGAAACTTTCTGATACTTATCTGATATTTCGGTTAAATAAATTGTAACTTGCATCACGAAGGCTAGGATTACATCTGTGAGTTCTTACGTAAGTTGTAGAGACAGAGCTATACTAAGGAATGAGAGGTGAATATTACTATCTCATTCCTTAATATAGCTCCGTCTCTACAACTTGCGTAATAACTCACAGGTGTAATTCCAGCCTAAATTAGTACATTACGACACAAGTGCGAAAAACATGAAATTCGAAACGAGTGGTGATGTTTTAGAACACGATCAATAGGGAGTGTTTTAAATGGACACGAGTTACAAATTTCGTTTTTGCACGTGTCTCGTACGACGTTTTTTAGTGCAGATGGCCCTTTTTTGTTTTGTACCTGACGTAAACACACACTTCTCGCACTAGAGCCTAAAAAGGTACCATCTGTACTAAAAAGAAATCTTCTCCATCAATAAATTATTAGCCAAATTATAACCGTAAAATACATTTACCTTTTATAACATGCTTTTCCAAAACCATCCAGACATAACGTAGATAGAACCCACGACACAAATAGATGCACAAGACACATCACAATTCACAATCACTTTCGACACAAAACTTACTAATCGTGGAAGGGGGCGACGGTTCTGGTAAAGATATAGATTATTTAAATATTTTTAAACCGCAACATTTTTTAAGTCGTAAAATTAAAATTAGATAGAGCCAATTCACGTGAAAATTAGTATTAGAAAATGCAATAAGTAAATGAAGAATAGCGATATGAACTTATAAATACAGTAGCCATTTATCTTAATTTGTATATAAACACGTCAGGGAAATTTTATTATTATTTTTAATGTATTTTAATTAAGCTTTCTTCCAATTTTCATCACTGTAAATATTGAAAAAAAAATCTACTTGCTCAGGACATACAAACTCAGGACAGAGTGGTTATATATAAATCAAGATAATCAATATCGGAAATACATTTACTAAATTATTGTTAGGCAAGGTATTTTACAACTAAGTTAATTAATTAATTAATATTCATCATGAGCAAGATTAATACTCACGGTTGTTGGAACCGCCTTGGTAGAAGGCTGGGTCCGGGCTATCTGAAACAGTAATAATCGAAATTAATAAAAAAATATTAAATCAGATTGTAAGTAATTCTTCTTCTTGAGTATCTTCTACCTACCGATTGCAAATAAACCGGCCAAGAGCATGTCGGGCCATGCTCAGTGTAGGGTTCCGTAGTTATTCAAAAACGGTTGGACCGATTACGTTCGAAATAGTTTTATTTTAAAGTACTCTATAAAGCCTACTATTCATGATTTTTTTCATATTTTTTGGACCTACGGATCAAAAGTTAGAGGGGGGGGACAAGTTTTTTTCTTCTGGAGCGATTATCTCCAAAAATATTGACATTAGAAAGAAAATTTCTGTTAAGACCCTTATTCTTTTTAAGAGACCTATTTAATGATACCCCATACCATAGGATTATATCAAATAAAAAAAATCATCCCCACTTCACCAGTTGGGGAGGTACCCGAAAAAAAAATATTTTTCTAGTTTTTATTGTACCACTTTGTCGGCATGATTAATATATTATGTATACCTGTACCAAATTGCAGATTTCTAGTACTAACGGCCACTGAGCTATGCTGCCGACAGACGGACGGACGGACAGACGGAAAGACGGACAGACGGACGTGGCGAAACTATAAGGGTTCCGTTTTTACCATTTTCGCTACGGAACCCCAAAAATGTATATAGTTAAGGCCTTAGTCAAAACAAAAATCACAATCGCGTCAAATCTCTTACGAAAGTTAGTCGACAAACTACACTCGCGGTCAATGAATACGGGTCAGGTGGATTTTTTCATAGAAAATACTGGAAACATGCTGATTACAAATATTTAAAATAAATATTTATAATACAAGTGGAACCGTGTTTAACATCAGATTGTATTGGAATTACCCTGAAGTTTTCACCCGATCCGAAAAACACGGAACTTTATCGTCAGATGACTCCGTAGATATAAAAATAGCAACTCATGATTAAAAAACTCGATTTACCATTCATTTTAGGTGATGGGATCTAACGATAATTTTAGAGTTTTTTTGGGTTTATTTATAAAAGGGAAATTCCAATACAGCCTGATTTAAAAGAAAGATTTTACCTACACTAAAAATATTTTTAAAAAATATTTGAAATCTCCATGTTTGCATTATTTTGTATAAAAAAAACCACCTGACCCGTTTTCATTGCCAGAGTGTGTATGTGGTTATACTCTGTCCAACCTTCGGCAGAAGTAAAAAGGGGCAAATTTAAAAGACGTAGGTGGGTCAAAATTCTTTTCGTTGTCTTAATTTCTGTCCCTAAAAAACGTGACGCAGCGGTGATTTTTGTATGAGATGATGTTTTGTTTTCAATTTCTGATGTAAGTACCTATGGATTAAAATCTAGTGTGAAATACAAGTGCACCGGATTTTTTAAAATACTGAGTCAAGATAGCAACTAAAAGCGTGACAAAGTGGTATGAAACAAGACAACTAAAATAATTTTGAGCCAGGTGCGTATTGTTGATCTCAAATTTTAATTTGTCGCCATTTTTCAGTGCCAAAAGTTGTTATATAAAACAAAAATTACTAAAAATACTTCGTAACACAAAAATTATGACGTTAAGTTTTGTTTTCATTATAGAGCATAATAACCATGAACAATTTTATTGCAAACGTAAAAGTAATGTTATACCTATTTAATATTTATCGTTGAGAAATATGTGCCCATCCAAAATCATATGTTATCAATTATCATGTATGTTTTTTATAGTAGATTTTATGATTAAGTTCAACAGGTTATTTTTTGTTTTCTGTTTAACGGAGAACAAACGTATAACATTACGACACAAGTGCAAAAAACATGAAATTCGAAACGAGTGGCGATGTTTTAAATCGACACGAGATAACGAATTTCCTTTTTGCACGTGTCTCGTACGATGTTTTTTTAGTACAGGTGGCCCTCCGAAGTTTTGGACCTGACGTAAAATGACCCACTTCTCGCACTAGAGCGTAAAAAAGGCACCATCTGTACTAAAATAGTACATTACGACACAAGTGCGAAAAACAGGAAATCCGAAACGAGTGGCGATGTTTTAAATCGACACGAGTTAAGAAATTCCTTTTTACACGTGTCTCGCACGACGTTTTTTTAGTACAACAGGCCCTCCGAAGTTTTGGACCTGACCCACTAGAGCCTAAAGAGGGCACCATCTGTATTAAAAAAATATATATATTAATGCTATTTCGAATAGGTAATCAAAAAATTGCCTTACCGACGACTTTGACGCTATTGTCTCCCACCGATGGCCTGCCGAATGCGGGGTCGATACCTAGTACAAAAAATGCAGTTTAATTACACTTTTTATTAAATATTTAATTATGCTGAAGTCGCAGTGTGGGTAGGCCCCTCACAAGGTGGACTGATGACCTGGTGAAAGTCGCAGGAGTCCGCTGGATTGGTGAAGTAAAGCGCGAGCGTCACCGTTACAGCATAGCGGCGGCAGAAAGAGAGGTTTTTTAATGGGTAAACTCAGGGTACCATCAGCCCATAACGAGGAGTCCCACATAACGAGGAGTCACACACCCGGGTGGTATGCGTTATGCATTTTTCCTCTCCTTAAAAAGAAAAAAATAGTCCACTGGATGCGGGTGGCGCCGGACCGGTCATTATGGCAATCTTTGGGGGAGGGCCTATGTTCAGTCTTTCGGCTGATGTGATGATAAATGAAAATGAAATTGACAAGTGTGAAAACAAATGAAGGGAAATAAAATTAAAACTATAATGTGCCTACCTTGGTTTGGTGAGTCCACCACATTAACTGCAAAGAAGAAGGCATGCGTTAGAACATAAGAAGAAGAGAAGAAAATATAGCGTTTATGTTAGAGCTAAGGGAGATACATATTTAGAAAATGCATGCAGTAAAGTGTAAATTAATATTGTACATCAATTATATGGCCCATGTTTTTTTCAACTACCTTGGTTTGGTGAGTCCACCACTTTAACTGCAAAGAAGAAGGCATGCGTTAGAACAAAAGAAGAAGAGAAGAAAATATAGCGTTTATGTTATATAGAGCTAAATTAGATACATATTTAGAAAATGTATGCAGTAAAGTGTAAATTAATATTGTACACTAATTATATGGCCCAATTTTTTTTCTAAATTGTTCCCCTCCCTAATTTTATTTGGAGTTGTTAATAGTAATATTTCTACTTAGAATCGCGAGCTATTTAAATCCTGATATTATGAGATTTTTTGTCACAAGGGTTTTTTTACATTTTTCTCCTATTAGGATCGAAAGAGCGATTATGAGTAGAAATCATGTAAAAAAATACCCGTTAAACTGGCGCGCAACTTAAAAAAAACCGGCCAAGTGCGAGTCGGACTCGCGCGCGAAGGGTTCCGTACCATTATCAATTTATTATTTAAAAAATACAGTTAAATCAACCTACCTCAAAAATTATAGGAGATAATTTAATCAAACTAAAAATCGTTGATAGAGTTTATTAATGTGCATAACATATATTTTTTTAGAATTTTTTATCGCGTAGTTAAAAAAATAGAGGGGGGGACACATTTTCCAGACTTTGAGAGCTGATATCTCGAAAACGATTTGCTTAAATAAAAATGAGATTTATAAACCTTCATATCATTTTCAAAGACCTTTCTTTTAATACCCCACACGCTTATATACAACTAAAAAATTTTTCTATCCCTCAGTTACATGTATGGAGGGCCCCCACCCCAATGGTTTTTTTACAATTTAGTATCATAATCCTGTAGCGGTTCATACAACACATATCCTTACCAAATTTCGTTACTGTAGCATTTATAGTTTCCGAGTAAATCGGCTGTGACAGACGGACAGACGGACAGACAGACACGACGAATCTATAAGGGTTCCGTTTTTGCCATTTTGGCTACGGAACCCTAAAAAATGGGCCATATTATGATTATTGCTATGTACATACATTAATAGTGCGTAAACCTTTGCCATAGTCATTTCACGGAAAGGTTTAAGCTACGAAAAAATAAAACATGGAAGCCGCACGCCATATTAAATTGCCTTTCAAAAACGGTCCTGAATTTTAGTTGACCAACTGTCACCCCCTCTTCAATGCATCACGGTAATGAATGTCAATATCAACCTATAAGAACTTAAACCGCCATTTTATAAAAATAGTTGTGATTGGTCCATTAAAGTTTTGATTGGCTATATTCTATAAACATTTGTCAAAGATGTTGCGCCGAAATATGCGCGGTGTTAAGAAAAACGCTATGTCCTGCCCATCTTGGCACAATTGAACAATTGCTTTTGGGGGCATTTATGGTCGCAGGGTTTAAGTTACATTGGGTCTAGCACCCATTGCTGTCAGTATGGACTTCAGTATCCATTGCACTGATTGACAGTTCTCACTGAGATAGAAACACAAATTCGGACGTTGGCGTGAAAACATTAGTACATTGTGCATCAATCATTATATAATTGTTCTGACTATTAGAGACTTCATCTCTAGTTAATGTACTATATCTGTATTTATATTAAATCAAATTTATGTTTCGTTTTTAATTAATGCATGTTAGCCGTAAGATGTTATAAAACTATTATTTGAAAAAAGAAAGTCCCGCTGAGTTTCTTGCCGGATTCTTCTCAGGCAGTGGTGTAGGGTTAGAACCGGAGGTAGTTTTTTTTTCTCTCATTCGCTATTTAGTTTAACGATTCAAAAGCGCTCGTTGCTGGGCCTAATTGAATAAAGAATATTTTGACTTTTGACTTTGACAAGGGAGGTAAGTACGGAATTACTAACGAGAGTGTTAGAATTTCACTTTTCTATTACTCCCGCTATGCATGGAAGCAATGGCGCGCCTAAAGAGTGAAGTGTGAGGAAAAATATTGTAACTTACTAATGATATTCTAAATGTACTCACCTTGACCAGAAGCCATGGCTACGGCCACCAGGAACAGAATCTGGAACACACCAATATTACTCATGATGTATCCGCTTGTACCAAATATTCTTAATGTTATAAATCAATGCTACTGCTGAATCTGTTTATATGACCGTTATCTCTTAGATAAGATACAGCTCTCTCGAAATTTGACAGTCTAGTGCATAACAATCGGCTGTGTCATCTTATAAGAGGATGTTGGCGGAATGTAAAAAACCTGATTGGCTGTAATCGTATTGTTTGGGTGCCTCTTGAAATGTATTACGTATATGTATGTGCATTTTGATAGGAAGGTACAGTACAATTTAGCGAACTGATGTTCCGTATGTATACATTTTTTAATGCAGAATGAAAATAAAGACTTGTTTCGTTTATATTATTCAATTGACAGAACTGTCTGATAAATTAGTATCGTGTATAATTTTATTATGTAGTAAAAATATACATTGTAAACTCTAACAGTCACAGTTTACATACGAGCATTTCTTCAAAAATACCATTACCAAAAATTTTGTATTCTACTAAAGGATTGGAATCCTAAGAGGATACAATTGGCCTAATTTGTTTCCTACTACATATTAAGATTTTTCGAAAAAATTTAAGGAGGAAAGAATAAAAGTTAGAAAAACTTGAACATTTTTTTGGTACCATTTTCGGTCGTCAGATACAGCACCCGTTTCTCTAAAAGACAACCAAAACCAACCTCAAATCATTCAGCCACTTCCAAAAAAACGTGACCAGATGAATGAGATGTCCGTTTACGCTCTGAGAAATGCCCTAATGGCACTATTATTTTCTTATCATGAAAAGGTTTTGGCGAAACTTGTGGTGGATGTTCTGATATGAAATGCTGATTTGAGTAAGTACATAATTAAGTATACCTACTTAACATTGAGTAATATAATTTAATCCCTTAGGTAAGTAAGTCACCAAATTTTACTGAGAATAGAGCACGGACGTGACACAGGCAAGTATCTAATCTTAAACAAGGATCTTCAAACGTAAAATAAAGACGGGAAAAACAATCCAAGGCTATAGACACAGCATCGTCTATTCCAACATTTTTGTTAATATGCAAATAAGG
>JALPQI010019390.1:0-22357 GCA_025490895.1 Thaumatotibia leucotreta
GCCAATGGGCGACCCAGACTCCATGGCACGAGAGTGCAGCCGTCAGGCCTCTTGCCGTCCTCTTGACTTCCGATTGTAATATTAGTTGTAATTTATAGGCTCTAGGTGTAAGGTAACACCTACAGGGTGGGCCTTAGTATTAGGTGTTCTTTATTACGATTTTCAGAAAATATCGCTTTCTTAGCTCAAAATATTTTAGAAATAAATTTCATTTTTTTTCTGTAACCTCAACTCGTGTCGACTTTTATCCAATTTGACTATGAGGACATCGCTGCCAGCCAGGTCTTAAGTAACACATCTGTACAGGTGGGCTAAGGGGCACTCTAGGGGCGTCCCTTATTTTACGAATTTTCTTCTGAACGCATGATAAATCGGCTTCTTTTATCTCAAAATCCTCAAAAGAAATTTCTGTAACTGCAACCCGTGCCAACTCTTATCCGTTTTTCAATGAGATTCCATAATTTTGCATAAAACCAGCGTGTACAAGGTGATCGTAACCAACCATGGCAATAACAGACAGAAAAAAGTTGGTTGTAAGTAATCTTGTATAGCACCACCCACAACTTCTCTGCTTTGCCTTAAGGTTGACTGGTAGAGAATGGCTTTTGGCATTAAGTTCGCCTTTTGTACGTTAAGGTTTTCTTTTGTGCAATAAAGATTAAATAAATAAATTCCACCCAGTTCATTCTGCGATAAATGCAGATTTCAATCTTCACAGTATCACAAACAAATGTTTTATCGGCGAAATATTTGGCAGGTCACTTGCTGGCGTTACTGGGCGCACGACCGCCGCGGCCGGACGCACTGGGCGCACTGGCGGCACTGCTGGCAAACACTGCGCTTGTCAAAGAGGCGCTCAACAAAGGTAAAGTAACTTTCGAAATATTAAACACACTTAATATCTGCGACCATATATAACATGGACGTCTAACGCCAGATCAAAAATGCCCCCAGAAACAATTGTTCAATTGTGCCAAGATGGGCAGGACATAGCGTTTTTGTTAACACTGCGCATATTTCGGCGCAACATCTTTGACAAATGTTTATAGAATATAGCCAATCGAAACTTTGACAGACCAATCACAAGTATTTTTAAATGGCGGTTTAAGTTTTTATTGGTTAACATTGAAATTCGTTGCCGTGATGCATTGAAGAGAGGGTGACATTTGTCAACTAAAATTCAGGTCCGTTTTTGAAAGGCAATTTAGTATGGCGTGCGGCTTCCATGTTTTATTTGTTCGTAGCTTAATATAGTTTATGAAGTGTTCGAGACAATAAGTACATTCATACATCACAAGTATTTCGACTCAACAAATATTAGATCCTGCAACAATCGAGCCCACGAATATTTGACAGCACGATATTACGAGAGTACGTGTTAAATATACACTCTAGGACTAGGACGTCTGTCGCCAATGTAATTGGAACTTACAATTTTCTTTTCAAGGTTTATGTTACACTGCTACATTTTTGACAGACTACTTACGAGGGAATATTATACTAATAATGCGCTGCCCGCTGACATATATTAATGGCAGCGGTCAACTTTTGCTTTAATATAAGTAAATTTTTTATGCTTATCTTTTAGTCACTCACACTAAGTTGTTGTTGTAAGTTAGTCATAGTAAACGAGACTCTTCAATAAAATTAAAATTGTATATCGTACCATAATAGGAATGAAGAGTGCATTATATTTTATTTTCCAACAGGTGCTGTGATATACCTGCTAGATTTGTTTGCGAACAGCAAAGTGCCCGAGATGAGAGAGTCCGCGGTCGAGCTGTTAGCTAGAATGATGGCGGACAAACTACATGGTCCTAAGGTATTGTAGCTTAATATGTTATATGATAAAATTTAAAAAAATAACGGTCAAGGAAGCACGTGTTCGCTATGGGAGCCTTGGCTAAGGGCATTAATTGGTAGTTCGATATGATAAACTGAAGCATTCACTAAGGGCTTGTGCATAAATCACGCGAGGTCCTATAGGGGGGGAGGGGGTCCAAGAAAACATCACGAAAGATCACGGTAGGGGAGGGGGGGGTACAAGGAGACCTCACGTGTATTTTTTTACGATGCACAAACTAAGAAATATTGTTAATTTCGGCTAGCGAACGTGAAAAGTTGAATGAAAAAAATACACGTGAGACTGCTAGGGGGGGGGGGGTTGGTAGCCAAGAAACTCACCAAACATCACCATGGGGGAGGGGGGGGTCAAAAAGTAGCCAAAAAAACATCACATGATTTATGCATGAGCCCTAAAGCGTGTATTCATTTATGCGACCGGGATACAACTAAGAAGCCATCTATGCGTCGGGACATCCGATGATTCCTATATTCAGATTATGTCGTTGTTTGCCACATGCGTTTGTGAGATTTCCGAGATATGCTAACCTTGTTTAATGCAGAACAGTTTTAGTGCGTATAGGGATGGTGCGAAATGGAGGAGATGTGAAACCTATGCTCTAGTTCGTTATACTTTTTTTTCCGCAAATCGACATTAATTCTGCTTATAGTTGCTACTGGCATTAAATACGGCATTTTTTAGAGTTATTTCAAAAGTTTAAATGCGTTTGTTGAAACTTAAAATGTCTTACAGGTCCGACTAACGATGTCCCGCTACGTTCCCGGCGTGTTCTGCGAAGCGATGCGTGAGAGTGGTCCCACCAGCGCCACACACATGTTCGACTCCCGGCACGAGCACCCGGAACTGGTGTGGACGGACGAGGCGCGAGCTAGGGTCTGTGCCACGCTGGCCGAGCGGGCTGACAGGTGAGGTGCAGGCTAGTCACTCCCACAGGTCCAACAGTGGCCACCAGCGCCACATGTTCTGGTCTGTGCCACGCTGGCCGAGCGGGCTGACAGGTGAGGTGCAGGCTAGTCACTCCCACAGGTCCAACAGTGGCCACCAGCGCCACATGTTCTGGTCTGTGCCACGCTGGCCGAGCGGGCTGACAGGTGAGGTGCAGGCTAGTCACTCCCACAGGTCCAACAGTGGCCACCAGCGCCACATGTTCTGGTCTGTGCCACGCTGGAGCGGGCTGACAGGTGAGGTGCAGGCTAGTCACTCCCACAGGTCCAACAGTGGCCACCAGCGCCACATGTTCTGGTCTGTGCCACGCTGGCCGAGCGGGCTGACAGGTGAGGTGCAGGCTAGTCACTCCCACAGGTCCACCAGTGGGCCCACCAGCGCCACATGTTCTGGTCTGTGCCACGCTGGAGCGGGCTGACAGGTGAGGTGCAGGCTAGTCACTCCCACAGGTCCAACAGTGGCCACCAGCGCCACATGTTCTGGTCTGTGCCACGCTGGAGCGGGCTGACAGGTGAGGTGCAGGCTAGTCACTCCCACAGGTCCAACAGTGGCCACCAGCGCCACATGTTCTGGTCTGTGCCACGCTGGCCGAGCGGGCTGACAGGTGAGGTGCAGGCTAGTCACTCCCACAGGTCCAACAGTGGCCACCAGCGCCACATGTTCTGGTCTGTGCCACGCTGGCCGAGCGGGCTGACAGGTGAGGTGCAGGCTAGTCACTCCCACAGGTCCAACAGTGGCCACCAGCGCCACATGTTCTGGTCTGTGCCACGCTGGCCGAGCGGGCTGACAGGTGAGGTGCAGGCTAGTCACTCCCACAGGTCCAACAGTGGCCACCAGCGCCACATGTTCTGGTCTGTGCCACGCTGGAGCGGGCTGACAGGTGAGGTGCAGGCTAGTCACTCCCACAGGTCCAACAGTGGCCACCAGCGCCACATGTTCTGGTCTGTGCCACGCTGGAGCGGGCTGACAGGTGAGGTGCAGGCTAGTCACTCCCACAGGTCCAACAGTGGCCACCAGCGCCACATGTTCTGGTCTGTGCCACGCTGGAGCGGGCTGACAGGTGAGGTGCAGGCTAGTCACTCCCACAGGTCCAACAGTGGCCCCGCCAGCGCCACACACATGTTCGACTCCCGGCACGAGCACCCGGAGCTGATATGGACGGACATTTTATAACTCATAGCTTACTCACTCGCGAACCACTGCCGTAGTTTCGTAAACTTATTATTATTTATAATTAGACCCCGGATTGTTGTGGCAGTGACGTCACAATAGGGTGATTTGGGGAGTAAATGGAACGGTAGAACAAAATGATACATACATTATAAGATAAGATAATAAATATGAATAAATTCATAATAAAAAAATTCCACTGAATTTATTTATTTATTATTTATTTTTATATTAAATTTACTAGTTTTCGACAAAAAACAGACAGGTCGAATAATAATTTCGTTCAACTGTTCAGTAAATGGAACGTACATAAATATTAGACTTAATTTTATCAATGTAAGCAAACTATATAAACCTGTATAAAGTTTGACCTTAGATATAAACTGTTTGCTTTATTTATACCATAAAATAATAAGTACAATCTCGTATGCATTTACACAATATGTCATTTCGTATATTATCTTATCTTATAATCTATGTATGATTTTGTTCTACCGTTCCATTTACTCCCCAAATCAGCCTATTGTGACGTCACTGCCACAACAATCTGGGGTCTAATCAGGCAGACAGTTGAAAAACAACTGATGTAAGCCCGTATCCTGATATCCTCTTCTAGGTTGATCTCAAATTAATATGTTTATCAAGTCTATTTTAAAAAAATGTTTAAGTTGGGTGCTGAAACTACTTCCTCTGGTAATTTGTTCCAAGGCCTGACTACTCGGTTAGCAAAAAAGTGTTTATGCGGGTTGTTACTTGATATGCATGGTCTTTGTAGTTTTAAGTGATGCCCTCTTAGCCGAGTATTGGTGTCTCTTTTAAGTAGAGATATGAAGTCTCGGAGATCATAGTGTCCATTCAGTATTTTGTACAAATGTACACTTAAATAAGGTGTCCTCTATCTCTTCGTTCCTTGAGAGAAGTCAACTTCAGCACTTCCAATCTCCTTTCATATGGTAGTCTCTTGATCTGCCTTGGTATTTTAGTGAAGCTACGCTGTAACTTCTCCAGTAGGTCAATATCTTTTGCAAAATAAAGATTCCAGATTTGGAAAGCGTACTCCAGTATTGGCCTTATGTAAGTTTTGAGAATCTTGAGCATCATATTGGGTGTGAGAATTCCAAATGCTTTCCTTATGAGATAAATAAAATTGTTTACTTTTTTAGCTATTACTGTTATGTGGTCTTCCCGTTTCAAGTTTGAAGCAATAATAACTCCCAAGTCAGTTTGTTTTTCAACTGCCCGCAGATTCACGTCATTAAGCTTATATATATATTAAGTGAGGGTTTTGGTTCCCTATGTGTAGTATTGTATATTTATTGGTATTCAGGTTCAGCCTGGCTGTTACCTTGCAACTTGCTAACAAGTTTTGTGTCAATATTTCAATACAAAGTACAAAAGTAAACTATTCTTTCATCCCCAGACACCAATGCAACCAGCTCCGCGACCCCAACTCCACTTTCGAGGACCGCTCGACCCTCGACCGCGGAGCCCCGGAGGACTCATGGGCCCCGCCGGGCGAGGTCGTAGTCGGCGGAGTGTACCTCAAGCTGTTCCTGCAGAGCCCTCAGTGGAGTCTCCGTAGCCCGAAGCGGTTCCTACAGGAACTGCTCGCTGAGAGCGTGGCGGCTCTTAATAAGGATGCCAGTGAGGTGAGTTAACTTCAAGGTTCTTTCGAAGACTGCGAGACCCTCGACCGCGGAGCCCCGGAGGACTCATGGGCCCCGCCGGGCGAGGTCGTAGTCGGCGGAGTGTACCTCAAGCTGTTCCTGCAGAGCCCTCAGTGGAGTCTCCGTAGCCCGAAGCGGTTCCTACAGGAACTGCTCGCTGAGAGCGTGGCGGCTCTTAATAAGGATGCCAGTGAGGTGAGTTAACTTCAAGGTTCTTTCGAAGACTGCGAGACCCTCGACCGCGGAGCCCCGGAGGACTCATGGGCCCCGCCGGGCGAGGTCGTAGTCGGCGGAGTGTACCTCAAGCTGTTCCTGCAGAGCCCTCAGTGGAGTCTCCGTAGCCCGAAGCGGTTCCTACAGGAACTGCTCGCTGAGAGCGTGGCGGCTCTCAATAAGGATGCCAGCGAGGTGAGTCAACTTCTAGGTTCTTTGCCTTTGGCGTTTGAAGCCCTGGATGCTTAGCCAAGTTGCCAATCGCTTGCGCTTAGTGGCGTATCGTAGTTTTCCCTCACTGTCACTCTTTCTTATCAGTGCGACAAAGACAGGCAGCTGCCTTTTGTATACGATTGACGATTAAGCGTTAGCGTTTGGCAACTTGTCTAAGCATCCTGAGCAGTTCAAGGAGCGATTGCGTTTAGTAAAGATGCTGACAAGGTAAGAAATTTATGTCATGTTTTCGGCGCTCTAACCTCCAATCTTCTTATCTTGATTTTCTTATTAGATTTTGTAAGATCAGTCACTTTAGTCTTTGAAGTTAAGCGGAGGAACAATGAAAATGCATAAGGCAGGAGAAATTACCACAGTTATTGATTTTTAAAATAATTATGAAGCGTGACACTGTGTCGGCCATTGTAACCCGGTGACTCTCAGTAAAGACACCGATGTAGTCGAAATTATTCGCCTTCAACCAGTTGTCTCTAATCCTATCGCGGAGCCCCGGAGGACTCATGGGCCCCGCCGGGCGAGGTCGTAGTCGGCGGAGTGTACCTCAAGCTGTTCCTGCAGAGCCCTCAGTGGAGTCTCCGTAGCCCGAAGCGGTTCCTACAAGAATTGCTCGCTGAGAGCGTGGCCGCTCTCAATAAGGATGCCAGCGAGGTGAGTCAACTTCAAGGTTCTTTGACTTTGGTGTTTGAAGCCCTGGATGCTTAGCCAAGTTGTCAATCGCTTGCGCTTAGTGGCGTTTCGTAGTTTTCCCTCTCTGTCACTCTTTCATATCAGTGCGACAAAGACAGGCAGCTGCCTTTCGTTTACGATTGACGATTAAGCATTTGGCAACTTGTCTAAGCGCCCTGAGCAGTTCAAGGAGCGATTGCGTTTAGTAAAGATGCTGACAAGGTAAGAAATTTATGTCATGTCTTCGGCGCTCTAACCTCCAATCTTCTTATCTTGATTTTCTTATTAGATTTTGTAAGATCAGTCACTTTAGTCTTTGAAGTTAAGCGGAGGAACAATGAAAATGCATAAGGCAGGAGAAATTACCACAGTTATTGATTTTTAAAATAATTATGAAGCGTGACACTGTGTCGGCCATTGTAACCCGGTGACTCTCAGTAAAGACACCGATGTAGTCGAAATTATTCGCCTTCAACCAGTTGTCTCTAATCCTACCGCGGAGCCCCGGAGGACTCATGGGCCCCTCCGGGCGAGGTCGTAGTCGGCGGAGTGTACCTCAAGCTGTTCCTGCAGAGCCCTCAGTGGAGTCTCCGTAGCCCGAAGCGGTTCCTACAGGAACTGCTCGCTGAGAGCGTGGCTGCTCTCAATAAGGATGCTAGCGAGGTGAGTCAACTCTAAGGTTCTTTGCCTTTGGCGTTTGAAGCCCTGGATTCTTAGCCAAGTTGCCAATCGCTTGCGCTTAGTGGCGTATCGTAGTCTTTCATATCAGTGCGACAAAGACAGGCAGCTGCCTTTCGTTTACGATTGACGATTAAGCGTTAGCGTTTGGCAACTTGTCTAAGCACCCTTAGCAGTTCAAGGCGCGATTGCGTTTAGTAAAGATGCTGACAAGGTAAGAAATTTATATCATGTCTTCGGCGCTCTAACCAGGATCTCCTAACGGGATCTGCTGTTGCTCTCAATAATGATGCCGTCGATGTGTCTGATCCTCTAAAGAAATTCTGCCTAAGTGATTGTTACGAACGGAATGAAAATTTAGAGGAAAGGGAGAAAATCCACAGTACCTTGTTAGTCTTGGTAAATTGTTACTTGTGAGAGATCCCTCGTGGAGCAGGCCTGCTTTCTTCTTATCTTGATTTTCTTATTAGATTTTGTCAGGTCAGTCACTTTAGTCTTTGAAGTTAAGCGGAGGAACAATGAAAATGCATAAGGCAGGAGAAATTACCACAGTTATTGAATTTTAAAATAATAATGAAGCGAGACACTGTGTCGGCTATTGAAAAGTTTGCGAAAGTAAAAAAGTTTCGAGTCGATGAGTGGCCGAATGATACATTTTGATTTGAGGGATATCCAGTGAGTGATGGAGTGAATAGAAAACGTCAAATGTTGCTAGAGTAAAAACCAATAATTCCCTAACAGTGATACCCGGTGACTCTCAGTAAAGACACCGATGTAGTCGAAATTATTCGCCTTCAACCAGTTGTCTCTAATCCTATCGCGGAGCCCCGGAGGACTCATGGGCCCCGCCGGGCGAGGTCGTAGTCGGCGGAGTGTACCTCAAGCTGTTCCTGCAGAGCCCTCAGTGGAGTCTCCGTAGCCCGAAGCGGTTCCTACAAGAACTGCTCACTGAGAGCGTGGCGGCTCTCAATAAGGACGCCAGCGAGGTGAGTCAACTTCAAGGTTCTTTGACTTTGGCGTTTGAAGCCCTGGATGCTTAGCCAAGTTGCCAATCGCTAGCGCTTCATCGTCAATAGTAAGCGAACGGCAGCTAACTGTCTTTGTCTCACTAATATGAAAGAGTGACAAAGTGGGAAAACGCCAGCGAGGTCAGTCAACTCTTTTGCATTGGCGACTGAAGACCTGCAGGTCTAGCCAAGATCCCATTCTGCAATCGTGTACGATAAGCGATAAGTCACGTGACCATAATAATGTATGGAGATGGTAATGGTCTGCTGAGCCGTTCTAGGAGCTGATTGCGTTTAGTAAATGTGCTGACTAGGTAGGTTTACTTCTAGTCTTCGGCGATCTAAGCAGTTATTAAAGGAGTTCTAACGGAATGTGTAGTTGAGGAACTTGAGGAGTGTCTTTTTAAAAGGACTCATCTCCACTTTGTCAATAGATACCGTTTGTCTTATGAAAACAGACAAATAACCCTTGTTTACAGAGCGGAAATAAGTCCTATTGAAAAGGCACTCCTAAATTGCTCTGAATAATGATGCCTATGATATCTGTTTTTTAGCCTTTATAGGAGTTTATTCTAAACGTTCTCATAAGATTTTATGCCCGAATGGTGACGCTTAGTAAAGCACGGCAGTACACGACAAGGTCTCCAGCGAAGAAGAAGAAGAAATATGCCCCTAAATACTTCGTACCAAGTACCAAGTATTTAGGGGCAAGTTTCTTCTTCTTCTACTGAAGCTGACACTTACATTTGTTACAGGGCAGCAGAGGCGATATCTGTGCCAAAGCGTTGGCAGTGCTTGTATCAACTCGCCCCGCGCTGGGCGAAGTGTGCGCCCAACTGGGAGAATTACCGCGACTGATGCGATTACTGCCGCAGTGCCCGCTGCACGCCGTGCCTATCGTCGCAGCCTTAGCTCGCACTCAGGTATGCTTGTAGTAGTAGAGACATCTGTGGCGAAGCGTTGGCAGTGCTTGTATCAACTCGCCCCGCGCTGGGCGAAGTGTGCGCCCAACTGGGAGAATTACCGCGCTTCAATGTTACCGGGTAAAAGATTACCTCAAAGTCTTCGAACGGATAAAACAAGTTGTAAAATCCTGAGGGGATTTTAACTAAATTTACCTATGGGAAAGCTGTAACCTAACACTCCTAATATTCCTAGCTGCCCTAAAACAACCCTAGTAGCCCTACTGCCCTAGCCCTACCATTGGTTTAATAACATATAAATAAATATAATAAGTCGGGATGACCGCACCATGCGACCTACGGGTTGCAGTCGGAAAGTTGGAAGGATATGAGGATAATCACTGCTAGTTACACAGACTCATGCAACTAATTGAGGCTTGAAGGTGTCTTACGCCACAGTGATGGAAGGTAACCTGGGAGGTGAAGTAAACACGGTGTCCAAATCAGAAAGAGACTTTATTTACAGATTATTTCTTATTTATACCAAATTCTGCCTATGATTGCTTCTATACGAACACGATATGCGTCAGTGTGTGTTTCTCGTTGTCGGCAGTATCTTGTCCCGATTTTGGTGCTGATGCAGCTGCTTAGTGTGTGCTCGTATGTTCGCGCACGTGAACACAAGTAAATTCGTTATTTGTCCTGTGCAGTTGATTTCTGTTTTATTTTTTTATTTGCAAATTTCAGTAAATCCCTATAATTACCTCTTTTGTAAACCAAACTTTTGCAAACTTTGTATCTCTATGCGACCTTAGCGAACCTACCTACGCTGTAATCATTGGTTTCTCGATGACTGCTGTAGTGAATTTCACTGCGGGACATCATGCTGAGTGAAGACCTTTTAGCGCAATTCACTTTACACATGTAAATTGTTAATTTAACCAAGCAAATAGTGGCAACTTAGCTTAGCGCAGCGGCCGGCAAAGTGCTGCTTGCCGGCCGGAGGTCAGAAAAACACTATACATACCTCGGCCGGAAATGCTGCCTCAGACCTATCATAGTCCTTGTCTATATGTCTTCGGCCGGCAACCCCTTTCGTCGCGGCATCTATAGTAATGTACTATTATAGTTATTACCTATCTCTCGCGAAAGTTTAAATTCAATAACTGTAGAAGCGTGTCAATGTGACGTTATAAATCAAATTTTAGTAACTATCGTATAATTTCACTTTCATTGTTACTATTATTCCATGGTGGGTCAGGATTTAATTTATCGATAGTACTATCGTTCCTCTGTTTGCAGTCGTGTGTAATGGCGATGAACCAAACGGAAGTGATGTCCGGCCTGAAGACGGCCGTGAAGTCGTGTCGAGAGATCGTCGGTAGCGCGTGCGAGGCGCTCTCATCCATCTTTAACAGCACTGTCAACACTGACCGCCTAGTTTTACAGGTAAGTTACGATGCAATTTTTGTAGGTTTATTTTCCTTTTTGCTATTTAGGTTATGGTGAAACCGCTTATTAGTTATATGGGTCAAAATTCTTTTCGTTGTCTTATTTTGTGTCCCTAAAAAACGTGACACAGTTGTGATTTTTGTATGAGATGATGTTTTGATTTTTGATGTATGGATTAAAATCTAGCGTGAAAAAGAAATACAAGTGCGCCGGATTTTTTTAATATACTGACTCTCCTCCAGATCTCTGCCCTAGGAGAGTATGGCGATACGAGTGTGCAGACTGGGATGAGATGCGGCATTTCTTTGCATCTTTCCCTTGGCAGCAGGTCTGTTTTTCTTCAGGTGACCCCTCGTGTTCTGCGGACGCTGTCGCGAATGTGATTCAGCAGGGAATGGAATACTTTATTCCGTTTTCCGACATATCGCTTGAACACAGAGCCCAAGCTTGGTACAATTCGGATTGCACTAAGGCTCAAACCCTTAAGCTGTCCGCATACCAGGCTTGGGTAGCAGCCCGCGACTCTAAAGCCGGAGCACAGAGGGTTCGTGCGAAGAAGAAAGCCTTTAATTCAGCTGCCAAGTCCTGCAAACGGGTGTTACGAAAGGCTCGATTCGACCACGTCAGTCATATAGGGGCCAAACTCGCCTCCTACCCTCCTCCTGGTAGCAAGCGATTCTGGTCCCTGTCGAAAGCGGTCGAATCTAACTTCTGCCATCCCTCACTGCCACCTCTGCAGAAACGTGATGGTACGCTGGCCCACTCCGCGATAGAGAAAGCGAACTTGTTTGCTTCTCTATTTGCGAGCAATTCACGTCTGGACGCAGGATCAAAACTCTCACCTACGCTACCTCAATGCAGTTCCTCTATGCAAAGAATTGCAATACGCCAAAAAGAGGTACGCCGAGCTCTGCATGATCTAGACGTGAACAAGGCCAGTGGGCCAGACGGTATACCTGCACGTGTGTTAAAGCAGTGTGCGCCCGAGTTGTCTCCTATATTGACACGCCTGTACCGCCTCTCTCTCCAAACTAGAACGGTGCCAAGGTCGACTGGGGATCTTTTAGCATATGTCACGCACTGCTGCGGCGAAGCCATCGAGAAGAACCGTGAAGCCCTTGCTGTTTCACTGGACATCTCGAAGGCTTTTGACAGGGTTTGGCACGCAAGTCTCCTCAGCAAGCTTCCTGCATACGGCATCCCTGCTGACTTCTGTAGCTGGCTGTCTGACTTCTTGAGTGAACGGTCGATCAGAGTAGTCATTGATGGCTGCTCTTCGGACCTCATGGCCATTGACGCCGGTGTTCCTCAGGGGTCTGTACTCTCAGCAACCCTTTTCCTGCTGCACATAAACGACATGCTGCATCCCAGCATTGTCGGCTATGCAAATGACGGCACGGTTGTTGAGAGATATCTAGTTGGTGCAGGGGACAGAAGGGACGACACGCGTTCACAACGAGAGGCCATGGTCGAGCGGGTGAATTTGACCCTTCGTCTCGTCTCCCAGTGGGGAGAAGACAATTTGGTCTCGTTCAATCCCGCTAAAACTCAGGCGTGTCTGTTTTCCGCAAAACGGAGTCCATTTGACCTGACTCCTACTTTCCGTGGTGCATCTGTACCTATTACCGGCAGCCTTGATCTCCTCGGCATGGAGTTGAGCCCAGTCCTCAACTTTGGCAACTTTATTGAGTCTAAAGCACAAACTACAGCCAAAAAACTGGGCGTCCTGAACAAGGTGAAACGATACTTCACACCTGGACAGCTTCTAACAATATATAAAGCGCAAGTCCGATCGTGCATGGAGTATTGCAGCCACCTGTGGGACGGCTCAGCTAAATACCAATTCGCTACTTTAGACTCAGTAGAACGCAGAGCCAGGAGAATGATTGGTGACAAGAAGCTGATGGCTGGGCTACACTCTTTAGCCCATCGGCGGAAAGTTGCCAGTCTGTCGGTGTTCTACAGATTGCACTTTGAGCACACGCTCAAGAGCTTCATGAGCTTATTCCACCATCCCCATTTTACCATCGAAATTCTCGACGCACGGCCGGGTTCCACCCTTACTTGGTAGATATTCCATTTGTTCGTACAAAGCGCTTTGCGTCTTCTTTCCTTATGCGTACTGCCAAGGAGTGGAATTCCCTGCCGGCGTCTATATTTCCAAGATCATATAACCCGTCAACCTTCAAGTCAAGGGTGAATAGGCACCTTCTGGGCAAACTCACTCCATCGTAGGCCACTCTGCCCTTGGCTAATCTAGTAATTGGAGTTCGAGGCCAACGAAACTACGACAGATGCGTTATTGTCAAATCCGTCAAAGTCTCTTATGTCATTGTCAAATAAAATTGTCAGGTTTTCACAACCTTTTTGTTATTTAATTAATTTATTTAAAATAATTCCTAATAAAAACATTATATACCTGTATAATGTTTGTACGCCTTTTTGTTTAATATGGCTGTCACAACGAGGATTTTCTTAAAAACACGTAAATACCTAAAAACTTTTCTTTTCTCTTAACTAACATTGATATGACAAAAGAACCCCGCACGGAATGTTCGGAAAAATCCGTTCGGTCGATTTTGCTGAAACTTTGTGAAAAGATAGCCTCTAATAGTCTAATTAACTGTGCGAAGATGCAACCTTACTTAATGACTAGTTTTTAAAATATAACGATTTTAGGTTTAACGAAAAATTAAGTACCTAAGTATATATGACGCTAATATGCACTTACTACCTTTTTCGCGAAGTCAATTTTATTACGATATTAAAATGTTCTTGATAGACATAGAAAAAAGTTCTTGTTTCAAGACTTTGAGACAATCTTTCTGCACTCACAAAAAGAAACATTTGGTAAAACCTTCAATGTTGGTTGCTCCTGATGGGTATATTTTAGATATTCAAGGACCTTACTTCTCTAATGCGAACAATAATGATGCTAGAATTCTCGTCAATGAGTTAGATAACGATTTTCGCGGAATGTGTGACTGGTTACAACCACAGGACATCTTCATTGTGGATCGTGGTTACAGAGATGCAATCCCCAGATTACAGGAACTAGGTGTACAAATAATAATGCCACCCGCTTTAAGACCTGGTCAAAGTCAACTAACAACTGAGGACGCGAATTATGCACGGATTGTGACAAAAACAAGATGCACGCAGTAGAGGCATGTAACGGTCATCTAAAAAATGTATTTAAGTTCTTTGGCCATTTCGACATCCCATGTTCCGAATTTGAACACATTTCTTTTAATAAGTGGAGCTATCATAAATAAGTACTAATGGACCTATTGCAATGCCGGATTGTAATGGCCAGGTAGCCAATGCAATGCTCCGTCGCGTCGAAAACATTAATGTTGTACAGGCACGGGTTGAAGCCGAAAATCTTAACCGGAGAAGAGCACGCTGGATCCCAATAACTCCTGCACAAATACCGTTATTTCCACGGTTAGATCTGGCGTACTTGCACTCCATCACATTTGGTACATACCAAGTTAAACTATCTCCAGAATATATTCAAGATAGTACATTGCGTCATATGAACGACATAGCGGCAGAAGACGAAGACGAACGAGTTTTCGAAATCGAAGGAAACTTCAATGAGCCAGGATTTATAAAAATGAGGGCTACAGCGCGATTTCGAAACGCAGCGTTTTATTATGTGTGGATTGCATTTGACCTAGAACACAATAACGCTGAAAATGAAGACCCTATATTGGGCTATTATTGCACCTGCAAACGTGGAGATCGATCGGTACATGCGGTCACGTAGCGGCAATCTTATGGTTTTTAGGTTATGCCCGATATGAGGAGAACATAAAGTACCCATCATTAAGAACACTTTATGCCGTTCTTAATGCAAAAATGTAGCGTTGTAAATACAATTAGATATAAGCTAATTATTAATTGTACAGTTTAACATCGTAATATAAGATAGCTTGAGCCTTTAATAATTTTTTTACCCGATATTGCCACGAATATATTTAGATATATTATATAAATGTTAAATATATTTACATGTTAGATAATTGGGACTACAAATCGTCATATTATTACTAAGTACTATGAAATAATTTTATCTTAAATCAACCTCGGGAAAAAGGTAGTAAGTGTATATTAGCGTCATATATACTTACTTCATTTTTCGTTAAACTTAAAATCGTTATATTTTAAAAACTAGTCATTAAGTAAGGTTGCATCTTCGCACAGTTAATTACACTATTAGACGCTATCTTTTCACAAAATTTCAGCAAAATCGACCGAACGGATTTTTCCGAACATTCCGTGCGGGGTTCTTTACTTGTAAAGAACTTAAAATGATAAGAGCCAACATTTCAAAGCCTATTTTAAAAATAATTTGAATTACCAGTGAACACATACGACAGCGTGCCATATTTTTTAAGACAGTAGGTATGGTTAAATTACCAAACAGTATAAGTACTATACTATTACTAAGCAGTTTTAACCCGTAATAAGCCACCCCTGCCTGAAAATTACTATTACTAAGCAGTTTTAACCCGTAATAAGGCACCCCTGCCTGAAAATTATGGGAAAGAAATTACGGGTTAAAACTGCTTAGTAATAGTATAGTATAGTACTTATACTACTTAGTAATTTAACCATACCTACCTTTTAATTTATGTGTAGTTAAATTGCTGTACCAAATGTTATTAACGCCTGAGGTGATACCAGCGCAATACCAACATTGTTACTAATAATTGAGGATAATTAAGTTTTTATTAAAATATCTTATATTTACGTGAAAATAAGTAAATAATATTGTTTCTATAAATTAAAGAATTCAAAATTACCAATAAATAACATATCTCAACGTCTGTTTTTAGAAAATAAGGATTTACTATTGTAAGAACATTTCATTGTTGTGGCAATATTTTCGTAGATTCTTTGGCCTCGAACTCCAGTTACTAGATTAGTCTGTGGCCATGAGTAAGCCTATTTCATATAAAAAAAAATGAGTTGAGATAGCAACTAGAAACGTGACAGAGCGGTATGAAACAAGACAACGAAAAAATTTTTGACCCATATGGTGAAACAGGCCTTTATTATATTTGTTAGTTGTTTCTGCGTAATGACGTTGAACGATAAAAAAGTTTTTGTACACTCAAGGCAAAAATATTAATACGGATAGTGTGCAAATACACCACTTTATACATGTTTACTAAGACCATTTACCACTAAGAAGATTAAGAGCTAGGTTCGCTGGACCTGGTAGGTGCTCTTACTGACCCAAAAAGAATTTCCATGCTGTGTATACATATTTTTTTTGCATTTTGCGCGCATCTATGTCTTCTACATTGACTGCACGTTAATTCTTCCTATTTAATCGAGTATTGTGCTTTCATTCTTTATTTATAGTCCATTTCAAATACGAAGGCCCGATGCCACTCGAAACATTTGTCATTTAATTGGTCCACTACAATTTGTGTATCATACACCGATGTATGCATAAAATATCACGCCACAAAAGGATATTGCCAGATATCTTTTGTGAACACTGATTCTATTAATCTGCTAACTATCTAATAGGCTAACTATCTAATATAACCATATAAATTATCCTACTAACGAAAAATACCGAACCCATAATATTACACGATCAAATTGCATCCATTGCCAAGTGGTCTATCAATTAAAGTCCGTGACTGTATAACTAGCATAAGATTTTATGAAATAAAAATTTATCTTATCTTTCTTCTTCATCGATACACTCTTGCCAGAGTGGTCGTGGCCATTATGCAGGTTTCTGAGCGACCCGCTTCACAATACGTCGCTATTCCTCTCGCAGGGCAGCTTTACGAGAGCATTCGTTTATGCTTGTTGAAATACTGGCTTTGATCTGGTCAGTCCACCTCATTGGAGATCTTCCTCTAGGTCTGGTGGATCTTATCTATCTTATCTTATCTATTGTTGACACCTAATGACTTTGTCAAATGTAATCGGGCCTTCGTATTTGAAATGGACTTTAACAAATCATTCTTACAGGCACTAGAAACAGGGCTAATAGACGAGCTACTCTCCCTCTTGGAAACCCGCCTGGACGGACAAGCCGCGGCTCAACTGGTCAACGCGTTAAAGGCCATGGCGCGTTCTGCGGCCCACGGGGAACGCGTGCGCGCGTTACTGGCGCGCAGCCGCGTGTGGGAGCAGTACGCCCAGCAGCGACACGATCTCTTCATCTCCGCTGTCTCCCAGCACGCGTTGCCGGGTGAGTCACTATTCACACCTAGACTTATGCCCAGAGCCCGGAAAATCCATAGCAAAACAAAAGACTGTCGCAATCGAACTAGGCTTCGACGCTTGCGATGCTTAACGACACAATCCGCAGGTCTCTTGCCACAATCAATGTACCTGCTCTTCTTGAGCCTACTGGTATTATTAGAGATGATGGTAAGAGACCTGATGGTGTATCCTTGGTTCCTTGGAGCTTGGGACGGATGTTGGTATGGGATGCTACTTGCGTCGACACCCTGGCACCGTCCTATCTTCAACGAACTACGTTTAAGGCGGCCGCTGCGGCTGAAAATGCCGAATTTTTAAAACGTAATAAATATAAGCGCCTCGGCAAAGAGTATGATTTTACGAGTACGAAACTTTAGGGTCATGGGGCCCCAGCGCACACAAATTGTTTGCTGAGATCGCGAAACGTCTGGTTGATGTAACTAAAGACCGAAGAGCTGGCGACTTCCTCGCAAAACGCATCAGTATTGCAATACAGCGAGGAAATGCCGCCAGCATCCTCGGTACAATGCCACAAGGGCCAATCTTAGATATAGGTTAGGTTAAGTAGATTAGTTAGATTTAATCTATGTACATAAATTGTAGTTTTGAAAATAAATATATATGAAAAAATTAACTAGGCTGAGAAACATTTTTTTATCGATATAGAGTAAGTTTTGTCTAATAAAAATCTTATTTGTTTCGATATTTTTAGGTACATTATTTTATAATCATTCAAAACAAACACTAAAAAAGTAGTAAGTGATGACAAATGTATTCCTTCTATCGGCACCAAATCGCCAAAATATAAACAGAAATATTTGTATGACATCCAAGGATAAATCAAAGGTCTAACATGATATTTAATTAGCAGCGGCACCCCACGCGGCCGGCTACCTCACGGCACCGCCCTCGAGTATCACCGCGCAACCGCCACCCATCGATTGACGACAACCTGTCTGAACACGAGGACTCTAACACAGTTAGCTGCTATTTTAAGACTCGATGTAGATTGTAATCAAGAGACATTTGTGAGCGATTTGAACCTTTTGAACATACGCATACATATTTCATGGATACGGTCTCCTGAGTAAGCCTGGTTTTATACAAAAGAATGCTACTTAAATCATACAAACATGCATTATTCTGGTGTTAATAAGCCCTTTCCTTATTGGGCCACCTACAAACGTGGACTACATGCATGTTTTCATAATATAAGTAACTTAAACGTATTGTGAAGACCGAGTGGCCGAGGGGTGCAGGCATCAGCCGCGAAAGCTGGGGGTTCGATCCCCACGGTGATCTTGGTCGTTTTTCTTTAGTATATGACATCTAATATTTATCTAATAATTATAATTAAGTAACTTAAGTTTGCTTAAAACGAGGGTTACTCAGGAGACCGTAACCATGATAATAACAGACCGAAAAAAGTTTATTCACCCAAATATCAAAAGGCACTCGATCTCATTATATAAATGAAGTTTGCGTAAACCATTCTATGAATTACCAAGTAGGTATCCTAGAGTTCCGTTTCTCAAAAGCTTGTAACTTCGAATACAATTGGAAGTTTCTTTTTAACACCATCAATTAGACAAAGACATTCGTTTGTAGTAAAAGCTACTGAAATATAGGCCTCTAGTTGATGTCCAGTTGTATGATGACAGTGGCTTTCAAAAGATTCAATAGTACTTGAGCGACATAGTTTTTCTTTCAAATTAAAAGGTGTACGTTAACGCCGAACCGTTCAGAAAAAATGTATCAAGCAATAAAAGCGTTGCAAAAAATTGCCGGATATTACTCAATACCTTTATTGAACACATTTTGTATTGTGAAACTCAAGGTTTACCTTCGATAATTGCGATAATACCGTAATTTGAACTCTCGTTTAAGAAAACGAAGTGTTTATTATATGCAGAGGCATTGATTCTATCACTCATCAAAACTATGCGTAACTTACAGGTACCAAAAGTTAATAACATTACGTGGATCAGTTGCTCTGTTTGCTTCAACATTTAGTATCTGTGTTTTACAATATATATTAAGTACCTAGTGGGTAATATGGTTAAAATATCAGTTCATAATCCACAATCACTTAAGATAATTCCCAACTAAATATGTTTTACTTAAAAATCCATTTAAATTGTGTCATTTATGTTCTACACGGAACATGAATTAAGATTTTTGTTAATAAGCTGTAATAATGTTTTATATGGGAGTAACAATAATGAAATATGCAAAGAATTGCCATTGTGTCTAAAGACCTAAAATAAGAACACCATCAGGGTAAATGCACAAGACTATAACGACAGTTACCAATTCTTTTGTATGTTCTCATATTAATTTTCATCACACTTGTTGTCTAAGCGCGCCATTGCTTGCGCGCTTAGCGGGAGTAATAGAAAAGTGAAATTCCCTAGGGAGTAATAGAAATGTCAGTACGTCATTTAATCATGTTATGTCTTGAAACTTATTTTTTTGTCGGCAAGTGTGATGAAAAACATTGTATGCATCACGGTCGGTAAGCGGAATACTAACTCGAGTCATAAAAGCCCTCCGCCTGACGGCGTCGGGCTTTTAACACTCTCGTTAGTAATTCCGTACTTACCTCCCTTGATGCACAATGTACTATAAGTACATTTAAGGGTCCACATATCTACCTACAGGGCTAGGCTAGACGTACGGAACCTCAACTTTGATTAATTAATTTTAAAACATACGAAAGAATTGGTAACTCTCGTTACAGTCTTGTGGATTTACCCATCACCTTCAAGCACAAGTGTGTTGCGACGATAACTCGCGGGCGAGATATACTACGCGTTACTGTTCATTTAAAAAAGTTAAGTTCACTTCAACAATCCAGGGTTAGGCCACTAACACGCGTTTAAACGGTTAGAAGTGTTAAAACTGAAATGTCAAATGTAAAGGTGCATTCAGACCAAACGAGCATTCGCTATTCTATCGCCCACTCTACGAAATCAACGAATCACGTTTTGTGTATTGATTGAAGTCTGCATGCACCTTAAGGACTTAACCGGTTAACCCCGTGTTGGTTAACCCCCGATTGTCCAAGGCCTTAGGTAATGGCAGACAGTTTGTTTCGAGCGTGAGTTACTTTCGCGCCACACTTTTGTCTCTATTAGGTCTCATTTTAAGTGATAGTTACCTAAAGTATCTGTTTATAGATATAGCATTCCAAGTAAAGTATGTTCGATAAAATCATGACAATTGTAGGAATCAGTTAATTAAATGAAAGCATTGAAAATGTATGCTCTTGGTTTTATCTCAGTACCTACTGTCTATACGGTAATTGCTCTCGGCTATCATCAATTCATCATTCTATGTCATTAAAATTAATGAACTTGTAACTAGTTTTTTTGGAATGGTCTACACTTTTCGTCAATCTCTTTTAGAAAATGAAATCTTATCGTGCCTACTTTAAAATATGTGATCCTGTAAAACCAAGAAAATCTACTGATTGGAAACCTTGAGAATACTGCTATTGTAAGCAGGTGGCCTAAAGGTTATGGTATTTTAATGCTAAAAATCTCTACTCGATTTGTCTGAGCATTTGAGCAGTTTAGAGCGAAGACACATAGCAGCATGGGTACGATTTTGTCTATAGAAAATGGCCGTTTAGTATGATACCCCGTACAACTTTCCGCACGCGTACGCATTACGATTTTCATACTAACGGCCAACAACAGACAAAATGCGTACGCATGCTGATATATGTGTCTTCACCTTTACAATTACATGCCCCATTACTTGCCGTCTGCTAAGGGGCATTTCCTATTAAATTTGAAAGGTTCTTATATTCGTAATCATATGATATTTTTATAAGAACCAAGGCCAGTGTGGGTGTTAATGCATGCGAACTAACCAGTGGAATCTTAACGGATGTAAATTAAGTATTATTTTATTAGTAAGCACCGTTTGTGAACGGAATTAACTGTGTTAGAAATATAAGTAAAATAAATCCGATGCTTCTGGAGGAGTCAGAACGAACGTTCTACCAATTGATCATGATAAGAAGCGACCAAGCAAGCTAGCGAGGCAATTTCCTTATATTTCTAACAGCGTTAGCTTAAGTGATAACTCATAGAATTGCACATAAATTTTTAAAATAATTGATTATGCTAGCATAAAGATAGCCGATAGAATTATTACCATAGTTGTACTGTTTTATAATTTATTACAAAACATGTCTACACACGTTTTATCTTAAAATGTCTTTTTTTTAAATATCATGTCTAAACATTCAATATAAAATGGTAAAATCACTGTACTGAAATAAATATAATATTTAAATTGTAATGTTATTTTATACACGAATGTAGATGAAATTATAAAACATTTAAACGTGTCCTATTTTATATATTACTTGTACTTACGTAGCTTTTGTTTTTATAATTGTTATTACTTTTCATAGATTTTCATCGTTTGTCGTTGGACCCTGTTATATTTGTGTTACAAATGAAAATTGTCATTGAAACTTGGTGATATAGTAGACAAAGCGTATATGTATATGCGATATAGCGTAGACGGCGACCTGAAAAGTGGATACTTTTGGTATTACATTATTTAATACCATCGTCCAGTGTGTTCACGAAAATTTGTTAACCTTCAAACAAGAAAATAGTGTCTCAAATGTACACTTATATAACATATAAACCAAAATTATTATGAATTTTTTCGTTTGTGGCATCAATATCATGGGGTGACGAAGAAAATGTTCAGGGGTTCGAATGTAATTATCGTCCAAAAACTAACAGAATATTGATCGTCGATAATATGATAACTGAGTTCTTCTCAATTAGGTATACATTTTTTATTGAATAAATTTCACAAGACTGACGGCGAATGAAAAGTTAAAGTTAATATGCACTATGCAGCCCTCAGCCCTCATATATCCACAGTCTCTCAGACCATTTTCCGATAAATAACAGTAAGACACTTTAAATTGCCTTCTGATGGTGTTACGTCTTGGAGTATGGGGTAGTTGTAAAACGCTTCTAATCACCAAAACCTTATCTTCAACATTTTTGTAACAATTAATTGAGGGTAACTACAGTCGATACGCCTGGATTTTACTCTTACTGTTGTAAAAATGTTTCATTTTGCCTGGGAGGATAATTTCCCTAACAATATCAAGAACAAAAGTACATTGTACCTTTGAATAAAAATGAGTATTGATAAAACGGCTCATATCCTTTAGTAAAATGGTCCATTTTATTTATCGCCTTTAATCATGTTTAACTAATGGGCAAAACCCTCAAAGGCGAGAAGGACTGTTTAACTATCATCGCACCAAGCCAATTCTAT
>JALPQI010019391.1:0-21993 GCA_025490895.1 Thaumatotibia leucotreta
AGTCCACAGATATAAAATCTGTGTATACAAAAGAGACGACTGCATTGTTGTGGGTGGAGCGGCATTGGTGTCTTTGAATCGTTTAGGTTTTCCCATTACTAAATGCCGACCGTGACGTCTCAGTGACAGCTAAAAAGTCGGCACGCTTGGTTCCCATACAAATGGTGCTATACTTCATCTACTGAATATCTAAATCTGTGGACGAAGCTATACTATGGAAAAAGAGGTGCACATCACTATCTAATTCCTTAGTATAGCTCCGTCCTTACAACTTACGTAAGAACGTTCGTAGTCTTGAAACAAGACACCATTAAAAACGATATAAACATTCGTAAGCACGAAATTCTGTTACAAAATAAGTATAGGTCAGTGAGTTAGGAGCCTTAAGGCGAAGAATTATGATACCTACGTGTTATGACGCCGTGCCAAGTTTTGACGGAAACGGAAGGAAGACGTTGCTGGCAGGTTGGGTAATTTACCAAATTGCGGGAAAAGAATACATTAAGATTCAAGGGCGTACGAGCTGTAATAAAATCGTTTTTTGTAGAATTGGGAAGTTTAGTGGCGTCGAGGTGAACAGAATTCGTCGAATAATATATACCATAGATCAAGCAAACGTATCTACTTAGCGTGTCAAATGAACTCAGTGAAATCCACTGAGTTGTCCGTCTTTAATCGCAGCTTGCAGCTTTCGGGCGTCAAATTTTGTAAGTTGAAGTGAACAAAAACATTAATAATGCTTCCTTAAGTAATATTAATTGCAACAACACAAAAAAATATGAATACTCAAGGCCTGAGACATATTTAAAATCATAGGCAAGTAACAACTTCAGTATAAAATCTGACACGCTCGGCCGCCATACAAATGAATGAACTTGTTTCTTCTATCCAAATCTAATTTTGTGATTGCACTTGTGATATTTTGCCATAATTTGAGAGTCGATGGGTCACACTTTTTTTTCATTTCGACTTTGGGAAAAGTAAACGAATCGATTCAATTTTAATAAATAAATAACTTTCGACTCTAGGCACAAAAGAGGAACTTTACTTTCGACCCGCCTAACTATGTACAAACATTTTTCTTTCCGATCAGGAGAAATTCAAAATGTTATAAGTAATTAACTAATTGATAAAATGCAAATGGACAAAGTTATATAAATAATTGGAATGCTATTATTTTCATCACATATTTTTATAAATTTTCAGAACAGACATTTGATCATTTTTATATTAGAAAGCGTTTAAGTAAGTGAATTATAATTTGATTGGTTGATGAAGTTACAGTGAAAAGGTCAGAGATTCCAAGAAAAAAAATGAAGTAACAAATGTTTCAACTGGGCAGCAGCGTAATTTTTTATGTGATTCCTCACATAAAAAATTACGCTGCTGCCCAGACAACTGAGCTCTCAGTCCACCTGATGGAAAGCAGGAACTGAGGCCCATGGACATAGTGACCGAAAATCGCCTCTGCGCTGCCTGCCCTAAGGATTTAAATGGCTCATGCCTCTATGCCAGTTACAATTACACCGGCTATCTTACCCCCAAACCGGAACACACTACTAATTATTTAGCGGCAGGTTAGCGAGTAAGACGTTGGTAGCTATCTGGGCGGACCTTGCACGAGGTATAGTGGACAACTGGACACATCACTGCGATCGCCAACCCGCTTACCCAGCCCACTTAACTGCTGAGCATAGGCCACAGCTATGCTATTCTTTTATTCACACATTCGACGCTGCGTTCGTCAACGAGCTCGACGTCGAGACAGCCTTGTCTAAAATCCTAGCTGTTTTATTTGACATTAGGAATCGAGGCTGTGAGCGAGGTTGTGGGCGAGTTCGTCGCTGTTTTTCGTTAGAGAATACGAAGTTCGTACATTAAACGTCAAACTCTCGTCGCAGTGTAGTTCCAGCTCACGCCGCATTCGTCGCCGAGCACTAGTGTCGTTTAAAGTACATTAGTGAATACCATTACTGACACAGCGCTGACAGCAAGGCGGTTTCCTTAGTGAATAACACTGCTGTTCGCGTACGCCATTCGTCCCGAACTTTGAGTCAATATTAATATTACCCAGAAAGCACCCACAGATTTCATAATATTTTCCATACAAATAGATAATAGAAGAGGCCTATGTCCAGCAGTGGGCTAAGATAGGATAAATAATAAATAAATAAATATCTTGGGACATCTTACACAAATCAACCTAGTCCCACGGTAAGCTCAATTAAGGCTTGTGATGTGGGTACCAGGCGACGATATTTATAATAGTTAGGTAGATACTTAAATACATAAACAGCCATGACCAAGGAACATATATTTGTGATAAATAAATACACAAATAATGCCCTCGCCGGGATTTGAACCTGGAACCTCCAGCTTCGTAGGCAGGGTCACTACCAACTAGGCTACGGAGGCTGACAAAAAAATTGGATAAAAAATTGACAGGAAATAACAAAATAGTAAAGATAATAGCAATATATCTAGGAGAAGTTTCATAAGCTGCGAAACTTCTATAGAGAATGTTCTCGGCTATGTAAATTTTACAATCTAATTGCCAAAACCGTTATATGTACATGCCTTTTAAAGTATATTTTATGCCTTGTTTATAAAATTGTGAAATACAATAATCTTCGTAACAATTTTTTATAAGTTCTCATGAAAACATTCTCAATGAGAACTTACTCTTAAATTCTCATCAAAATTCTCGGAAATTTCCGAGTATAATCCCGCCATTTTGAGAATATTCTGCAACTTTTTGGCTGATGATGATGAATGTGTTAAGGTCCTGTTTATAGTTCAGACCTTAGTCTAAAGTCAGATAAATTATCCAATCTAAATGATATACTACGGTTCTTGAGCCCTCAGCTTTCTCCGTGTTAGCTAAGCCCATGAGAGGATAATTTAGGTCAAAGTTCACAAAGTGATTGGCAAATATATCAACCTTGAAACGTCTTATACAGGAAATAACAAAATAATGATGTATAAACTTTTAGATGTCATATAGGCACTATAATTGCAGAAGTAATTAAAAATAAAGCCTTATTTACGTAAAATATCTTATAAATTACGACACGGTGATACTCGCCCAGCTATCAGCTATCACCGCTGGACGAGTATCGACGTGTCTCTTTTATTTAGACGGAAGTGCGTATCTTTTGTTCGTGTTTATAGCCGATATTTCATAGCTTAGTAGCTCGCGGTGAGACCAGTGCCTTAGTAATATGTGTAAGGTTTTGTTTCAGCTTAAAACAATTCGGAACTTCCTAAAAGCAATCAAAGTTGTAAGCCGACTTAACACATAAGTTTACAAGGTTGTCTTGTACACTTGTCGAAGTTAATTAACACGTTCGACGCCGGTGACACAGCGTGTGTGACCAACAAAATCAGATTCCTATGCCAGTGACACATATACGTGATTAGAGTAATCTTATTCTATTGATGCCACTAGCATAAATGTAGGTGAATTGGGCCAAATATAGCCGTGTGGTGACGGCAGTAAGAATACATTTGTCACCACCCCAACTCCTCCTGTGGGTGCCGTAGGAGTCGACTAAGGGATTGAAGTATCACTGACCATTATTTGATAAAAGATTGATGATGGGCAGCAGCGTCATAATAGTGGAAACATTACTGCGATCGCCAATCCGCTTGCCTAGCGAGGTGATTATGGGCATTTACCTCCTAATGCATCTATACGCATAGTTAATAGGAGAGGCCTACGTGTCAATGGCATAGGAGTTCTATCAGATAATTACGATCGGCATAGTATTAGCACTTAGTGAAACAGTACCTGAGGCGAACGTGTTAAAATATCAATATTGAACCCAATATGATCTTTAAGTGAATTTCTGTGGCTAGAGCATTCAATTGTGTGCTTATGACAAATATTTGTTCTGGTGGGCATACTGGTCATGGTTGATTTTTATCTATAAATATAAATAAATAAATCATCATCATCATCATCTGATCATGTTAGTCCACTGCTGGACGTAGGCCTCTCCTATTAACTATGCGTATAGATGCATTAGGAGGTAAATGCCCATAATCGCCACGCTGGGTAAGCGGATTGGCGATCGCAGTAATGTGTCCACTGTGATGACGCTGCTGCTCATCAACATCAATAAATAAATATCTTCCACAAATCGACCTAGTCCTAAGGTAAGCTCAATTAAAGCTTGTAATGTAGTTACGAAGCGGGATATATATAACAAATGGATACATATAAATACTCAAAATTGCGATACAGCGAGGAAATGCCGCCAGCATCCTCGGTACAATGCCACAAGGGCCAATCTTAGATATAGGTTAGGTTAAGTAGATTAGTTAGATTTAATCTATGTACATAAATTGTAGTTTTGGAAATACTCAAATAGGTACATAAAAAAAAGGTTGTCTGGAAAATATTGCTTTATAGCGATAAGACCGCCTGTTGTGTACCTCTATGTACAATCGTCTGTTTTAATCATGTTTTTCTTTTTGTTAAGGTGTGCAATAAAGAGTATTCTATCTATCTCCACAGCCACGACCAAGGAACAAATATTAGTGATACATAAATACACAAATAATGCCCTCGCCGGGATTGGGACCCGGAACGTCCACCTTCATAGGCTGGGTCACTACCAACTAGGCTACGGAGGCTGACAAATCTAGGTAGTGATAAAATCACCAAATTAAAAAAAAATTTCAAACGATTTGTCCAAGATCCCATCATTAGATCCCGACTTAGTGCCTAAGGGACCTTACCCGTTCGTGGTTTTACTCGTTGAAATGATATGAATGTTAGTGTAACCTCGACAAAGAGTACGATATTGTACTGTTTGGCGTAGAAACTTTAGATTCATAGGGCCCCAGCGCACGCAAATTGTTTGCTGAGATCGCGAACCGTCTGGTTGACGTAACTAAAGATCGAAGAGCTGGCGAATTCCTCGCACAACGCATCAGTATTGCGATACAGCGAGGAAATGCCGCCAGGTTCAGATTAGTTAGATTTAATCTAATATGTACATAAATAGTAGTTATGAAAACAATATACAGGATGGAAATGAGTATACCGGCAGACTTTACCAATGCATTTTTTATGACAAAACAAGTAAAAAAAATGTGACATATGTCATTTTCGAACATTTTTTTTTTTAATTCTTTTTTATGATATTTTGATATCTTTAGTACATGACCAGTAATAAATAGTAGGGAAAGAATTTTTTTTCAGTGTTTTTGATTTTTTTTTAGCTAGACATTTTTCTGAAACTTTTATCTCATTTTCTCTAAATGTCATTATCTCTTAAACTAAGCCGAATCCAGAAAAGTTCATAGGACATTATAGCCTCAAAATGTGTTCAGGAATACACCTTTCAAGTTTGTCGGGCTACTTACTAGCCACCCTGTATATTAAAAACTTAAAAACAAAATTATATGATATTTATTGTTTTTTCACTATAACTAAATATAGGAGAACCATTAGCACTAAAACTCCAATAGGTTCCAAAAACTTGCAAATCGCTGCCGTCTCCTAACTTGTGAATTATTGCGAAAGTTCGCCAATATCTTAGTAACGAAATGGTGACCAGAATGTTCTGTTAAGGCTGAGTTCTTCCACTTGTTATGCAGGAAGAAATTAAATGAAGAATCGCACGTTATTTCCTCGCTAAGAACCTCGCTTTGCAGAAAAACTCGTCCAAAGCCTTCCTATACCTACACGTATAACAACAAAGGTGAGTTGCACTGTGCGCCCTGTAACAGAACCTTTAAAAGCAAATTCGGTTTTGCAAGCCACATTCGTGCTCATGACCGGCGCTCGTGATGGTCATGAAGCCAGGTTTCGCCATTGACGGATACGTCAAGGAGGATGATATATATATAAATAAATATATATATATATATTTCCTCGCTACTGTGTAGAGTATGTCAGTTCGAAATCTTCAGAGTGCCATATGTACTGAAAACCGTCGTAAGCTACACGAGCGAAAAGGAAATTCGTAACTCGCGTCGACTTAAAGCACTCCCTTCAGTCGTACTTTAATTTATCTCCACTCGTTTCAAACGTCATTTTTTTCGCACTCGTATCGTAATATACTATTTTCAGTAGGTAAAAATGGTCCTCATTTTACGGATTAGTGCGGTAAATGGTTAATTTCTTGTCAGATCAAAACTTCAGATGGCCATCTGTACTGAAAAACGTCATATGTTACTCGTGTGAAAAGGAAATTCCTAAAGTGTCGATTTGTTTTTATTTATCAATACTTGTTCCCAACTACTCTTTTTCGCACTTGTATCGTAATGTTAACGTACATAATAGAATAGTGGTGAATATTCGATTATTTTCTACTCAGCAAATATTGTGTAATGTAATAGGCAGTGAAATACGAGTATATAGAAACATATCTCATTGGCAACACATTCATTTAATATTATAATGAAGAAAAATCATAAAAAGAAATATTTGACGAAAACACGTTTGACAAAATCGTGGCCTTAAGTTAAGTAAGTTAAACTAAGTTACTTAAGACTTGGTCTTAAAAAGGACCGGACTTTGCGTCTCTTAGGTACTTACTTGGCACGTCTTTTCAAGTTTCTTTCGTCCATCGAAGATTTAAGTCTAAGGTGATGATAGCAGTAATTTTGATGGCTTTTAATTTATGATGTTGCCGATTTATCGTGCTATACGTCTCTTTCATACTTGCATACTTGTCAGAACGTGACGGCAAGGCCGATAAACGATTAACACGAAACCATCGTAAGCCTAACAGACCGAAGCATGAGCATAATTCAATCGTACAGTCATAACATAAATATAAAATAAAAACACTGTTATGTTTGATCCGCTAATGTGATAGAGATAATAATCATTATTTTTGTATACAATTAGTCAACGAAATGGTGATACAAGGCAATAAAACATGATTTTATTAGTGATTTAACACAATTATATCACTGTTAGTTATCCAATGAAACATTAAATATAAAATTATCGGTTTTTATTTCAAAAAACACAAAAAAAGTATGGACACAGTAAAGATAAATTTTAAATAAAAAATTGCCCCAGGTCATGCTGGAGAGGTAGAGTGCCCAGAAGGCTGGCCGCATTGCAGCGCTGGACTGCTATGCTGAGTCTTTGCGCGAAATACTGGCCAGCCCTCTGGTCACCCGACGCCTCTATAAGGCGCTTGGAAATGTCCTAAATTTAATACCTTTTCAGTATTATATGTACTTTTCTACGCGTTAGAGCCAGAAGTTGCTTAATATTTATCAAGTCGAAGTCTGAAGACCGCTAGACCATCGGTAGATGAGTGAATATCTCAGCGTTTTGACCGCCTAATTTTGGTGGCATCATTTTTGCCGAAGTTACTAAACGTTTCAATGTTATTCTTTGTTATTTATATAAGGCACCCTGTCTCCTTCAAATGACAAAGTAGCACATTGTAACAAATAGAAACTTCTGTAAAAATTATGCCACCAAAATTAGGCGGTTGAAACGCTGAGATATTCACTCAGATGTACCATGACCTGCCGCTATGTATATGTAGCCAACTGTTCTTAGTATTTCCATTTTCGTTATATACTCGCATAAGTAAAAAGAGTATAATAATTCAAGGATAGTTTTCAAGGACACTATTTAATGGATATTATAATGCTATGACATTAAAACGAGTTGGCATGTAGGTATCTTATAAAATCAATAAAATGATATCGATTTCTCATACCTTAGCTTTAGGAATTAAATGTTATTTGCCATGTTTTCTTTGGCGTATGACATATAATATTATTTCAAAATCACCTTGTGATGTTTGATTCCAATTATGTGAGTTTACACAACCGAAGATATAAATAATGAAATGGTACATTTTTGTCGTAAGAAACAAAACAGTATAATGTAAGTAATTTAAGCTGAAAGGACCCCGGGCCTAAAGTATGGAAAATGTGGTTTCAGTCAAATCTTCTGAAATTTTGATATGTTATAGATTTCAGTGCCCTGAACAAAAAACTCTATGGGTGCTACCACGGTTTCCGGGTCCCTTTCCATGTTCTGCTCGATTTTGTACTAGATAACAAAGTAGTATCTACTTAGTTCTACTTCGGGTCTATTTATTTCAATAATTGACTTTAGTTTGAACCTTTTTTGTGATAATGCTGGTTAGTTAAAGACATAAAACGTCTACATACAATGCCGGCTGAGTTCAGCAATCGGTCACAATTAATACGCACACGGGACTCGTTGTTGAACTCAACCGGCATGTTGTTCATAGATTCTCTGAACGGAATAGCAGATTGCAATTTTTCTTCGTTGTTTTCTGGTAGGTATCCGCCGCAGTGCACGAAAAGCAACAGCATTATTACATACGAAGCAATGTCCTCTATTTAAAAGTAGCGCCATATTTTCTAATGTTTGAATGAGTTCATATTTTACAATGTCAAGTATATTATAAATTCACACATTTAGCTATAAACGATAAGTCAATCACGTGCGTATGAAGTTGACATTGTTTTGACATACGTTTTATGTCTTTAACTAATCAGCATTATCACAAAAAAGTTTCAAACTAATGTCAATTATTGAAATAAATAAGACCCGAAGTAGAACTAAGTACTACTTTGTTATCTGGTACAAAATCGAGCAGAACATGGAAAGGGACCCGGAAACCATGGTAGCACCCATAGAGTTTTTTGTTCAGGGCACTGAAATCTATAACATATCAAAATTTCAGAAGATTTGACTGAAACCACATTTTCCATACTTTAGGCCCGGGGTCCTTTGTTTTTTTTTCTTACAGAGCAAAAAATGTTTGTACAACCTGAGGAATACTATGTTTATTAGGTTGACTCATGTTACATCGAGTATTTTTTTGTCGTTTAGCTCAATTACCTAATACCTACCTACTTATTTTATTTAAGAATATTATTATTTTAAGACGGAACGTTCGGACTACAAATCAAGCTAAAAGATTAAATAGATGTTGATGAATTTATAATAATTATTTTGAATCGACCAATAAATATTTAGCCATTTAATGTACTGAATCAAGTATTTTATTGTGTCCCAATGTGTTAGAATAATTACACGAGGAATGTTACTGTAACAATTATTAAACTGACCAAAATAAAAATCATGACCAAAACTAACTACTCAAGAATATTTATGATTGTGACATAAACCCGGATTTTTTTTTCATTAAAACCTGTATCATTTATTTGGTTCTATTACTACAAATACCAGCTATCTGCACAAATCAGGTTTTGGCAGAATCAATTTAGTTATCATGATAATTAAGACCAATATCATTATCGAATAACGTAATACGTGCACATAGCTGGTATTTGCCGTAATAGGACGTTAATATAAACGTTAAACATTGTTTATTAAACAAAAACAGGTAATTTTTAATTTCTTAATATCAAAAAACTTACTTCTTCAAACTCATGATTCCAAAAATTCTCAAATACTGGCACAATAGTAATCACAAAAACACTATTTATCTTCGTTACACACTTAAAAACAATACACAAGCTACATATTCAGAGCTTCAAAATTAGAATCGTCAAAGTTTAAATTTGGAACAACAAGGGTCGAATTTCGCCGACGCGGCATCAACGTTCGGGATTCGCAAGTATACTGAATTTCAGCTCCAAATTTGCAGGTTCGTATTCCACAATTTTCAAAGGAAAATAAACCGTAGTTTTCTTATATGAAAGTTCAATATAATCGGCGGAAATAGAAAAGTTCTTAACCCAGTGAATTGTTCAGAATAAGCCTTTATTATGTGAGTAATAAAAAACACATTTGCTTGTATAACCGTCGTATCAAGTTAAAAGATACCGATGCTCGCTAACTGGCAAATATATATGTATACTAAGCTCTGTTACTTTTATTATAAAGTCGTGTATGTGAAGAGTCCACGGAAAGAACATGTATAGTCAATTCAAATTACAGAAGGCAAAACTACCTTACTTTTAACAGAATAAGGTGTAAATTTGCCCTGTTTTTTTAGGGCTCCGTAGCCAAAACGGCAAAAACGGAACCCTTATAGATCGACATGTCCGTCTGTCCGCCTGTCCGTCTGTCACAGCCGGTTTACTCGGAAACTTTAAATGCTACAGTAATGAAATTTGGTTAGGATATGTGTTCCTATGAACCGCTACAGGATTATGATACTATATTTAAAAAAAAAACCATTGGGGTGGGGGCCCTCCATACATGTAACTGAGGGATATAATTTTTTTTTGTTGTATATAAGCGTGTGGGGTTTCAATAGAAAGGTATTCGAAAATGATGTGAAGGGTGGTAAATCTCATTTTTATTTAAGCAAATCGTTTTCGAGATATCAGATCTCGAAGTCTGAAAAATGTGTCACCCCCTCTATTTTTTAAACTACGCGATATAAAATTCTAAAAAAATATGTGTTACGCTCGTTAATAAACTCTATCAACGATTTTTAGTTTGATTAAATTATCTCTAATAGTTTTCGAGGTAGTTTGATTTAACTGTATTTTCTTAATAATAAATTGATAATAGTACGGAACCCTTCGCGCGCGAGTCCGACTCGCACTTGGCCGGTTTTTTATATACTGGACATATTTTTTCCTGGGACCCTTCATATATATTTTTTGCGCTTTGCACTATTACATTTTTGTGTGTAGTTTTTCATGGACGGTTGGTATGTCCCCTACTAAAAAAAATCGTAAAAATGAAAGTATTCTGCAGCCTCCGTAGCCTAGTTGGTAGTGACCCTGCCTACGAAGCTGGAGGTTCCGGGTTCGAATCCCGGCGAGGGCATTATTTGTGTATTTATTTATCACAAATATTTGTTCCTTGGTCATGGCTGTCTATATATTTAAGTATCTATATGTATATATCTATTATATATATCGTCGCCTGGTACCCACATCACAAGCCTTAAGCTTACCGTGAGACTAGGTCGATTTGTGAAAAGATGTCCAAAAAATATTTATATTTATATATATTTAACTAAGCCAAGATACGACTTTGCAATAGTATACGGTTTTAAACAAATACGTAATAAGTGTATGAGAATGACAAATACGGAGGATTATGTCTAAATATTAATTAACTGCAATGGACAATACTATAACTTCATACATTGCCGTGTGGTGACGGCAGTAAGAATACATTTGTCACCAACCCAACTCCTCCTGCGGGTGTCGTAAGAGTCGACTGAGGGATTGAAGTGTCACTGACCATTAGGTATTTTTTGATAAAAGATTGCAGCAGCGTCATCATAGTAGACACATTACTGCGATCGCTAATCCGCTTGCCCAGTGTGGCGATTATGGGCATGGCATTTACCTCCTAATGCGTCTAAACGCATGGTTGATAGGAGAGGCCTACGTCCAGCAGTGGACTATCATAGGCTGATGATGATGATTGCCGTGAAAATACAAAGATTTATTTACTACATCCAAAAATATGTTTGACCTACAGGTTAAAGTAGTAAAATTTTTCATATGCTCATTCAAATCAGCCTTATGTGAAGTGAAATAAGGTTTGAACTCCGTATATCAAAATGTGGACCAATTTATTAGAATGACCTGCAGAAATACCGGTTTTCTGCAGTGAATTATATGGAATTTACGTCTTTGTAATAGAGTTCAAGTTAGCTCGGCAAATGAGATGAACTGGGAGATTTATAACAATCTCAACTGAGAGACGAAAATATTTGGACAGTTTTATTTTGATAGCTGCTGACCGGAATAATATATGCAAGAAAGGTTATAAAAAGAGGTTTTATCTGATAATTAAAGCAAACAGTTCTTTTTCCAAAATCTTCATAAAAAGTTTAAATTTTTCAGAAAACATAATGTAAATGTTATGTTTTTCCAATAAACTATCAAATATTCATTGGCGCAGTTGGTAGGATCCTTACATTTATGCTCTTTAAAAATATTAAAAAAATATTTAGCAATTGTATATAAATGTAAATCATAGCAGCCTCCGTAGACCCAACTACAGTTGGTAGTGACCCAGCCTGCGAAGCTGTGGGTTCCGGGTTTGAATCCTGGCGAAGGCATTATTTGTGTATTTATTTTATTTATCACAAATATTTGTTTCTTGGATAAGACTCTCTATATATTTAGGCATCTATATGTATCTATCTATTATGTATATCGACGCTTGGAATCCACATCATAAGCCTTAATTGAGCTTCTTAGCTTGGGACTACTTCGATTTGTGTAAGATGTCTTAAGATACATAATATATATATTTTAATATACTGCAATTTTATTTTTTAAAGTCAAAGTCTTAGTATCTATGAGAATAAACAAAATAATTTGTTTAGGAATAATAAAAAAATCGTTGCTCTAGTTACAAAACTGGAAAGCTCATTGCAAGAGTTTTTATAAAAAAATATCTGATAATGTTTTTCTTAATGGCATAAAGTTTTCTTGTTGGGAACTTTTAGAGGAGCCTGGGGTAAGTCGGTCCTAAATGTTTTCTTCCATTTTCACCAGACAATGTTTTTCTGTTTCATTATGACCATAGAAAAAGAAATACTAAGACTAGTAAAATAATGCATACCAAAACCATTTACTAAGTATCTACCTAAAGTCCTAAGTTAAATTGAAGACCTGCTCCTGTTTTGAAGTAAGTTGAAAATAATTTGAAAATACTCAATATTTATTTCGGTAACCGCGAGGAAAACTCATGAAATAAAAATATGAAGAGTAAAAGTGAATTAATAAACGCGAGTTTATCCATTTTCATAGTTTTATTTCTTGAAAATACTCCTAACTTTTTTTTGTAAGTGTGGTCTTTCTTAATGAGGCACTTAAAGTTTTTCTTACATAATTATTTATACACCGTATTTTTATTGATTTCCGTTAAATTAAAGGAAAGCTTATTTAGGTCAAAAATAATCAATTTCTCTAAGAAACTTGTGTCTTAACTCTCACTGTTATTGAGTCATTAAAAAAATAAGTTTAATGACTGAACAAGTGTATTGCAACCTTTATTACATCCTAATGTTACTTATTTTGACATGTGCCGTCAGCAGCCGTCAGTCGCCTGAGATCTTATTGTTAAGGTTCTCTAACACTTGCCATTACAATTATTATGTATAAAAACGAAGAAAACATATTTTTTACGAAATTAACTAAAGCCAATATACCAGGCAACTTTTATTAATGTCCCAAGTAACCTGTCCAATTTAACGGAAATCAATAAAAACACGGTATATATATTTATATGTTCATATAAATTGCGTAGTTAAATCCATTACCTATTTGTAGCAATATTAAGAGAAGATCTACGTCAAACGTCTTTCGGCTGTTAGATAATTATTACGGGCGGATTTTTATTTTCTTGTATTTTTTTAATATTTTTTCTACTCAGAATCGCGAGCTCTTTCGATCCTCAATAGCAGAAGAAAGATTCCCGAAAATTCCATACATTTTTTGACTTCCACTGAGTTATGGTCGAAGAAAGTGTATGAAAAACACTAACTCAATGGAATTTTTTTGGGACCCTTTTTTTCTATCAGGATTGATTCTCAGTACAAAAAATGTAAAAAAGCCCAAATTTAAAAAAAATTAAAAAACGACAACAAAATAAATATCCGCCCTTATATGATGATTAGGGTTAGGATTTTGGTGGCATTTATGGAACAAAGAGCAGTGGAGTCGATGTTACAAACATTTTTTACTTGAATAAATGATTAACTTATAAAATAATAACGAAACAGTGTTTAGTTCAAGCTGGATTTATCAATGAATTAAAATAAATAAACATGAATTTTATTTTTGACAATCTGGAAAATATTAATTTTCTGTAAAAATGTTGATAAATGAGAAAATATATTTATTTGATTTTCAAGGTTCTAGTTTTCTCGAAGCTCATAAATATTATATAATAATCATAAGTAGACCCCGGATTGCTGTGGCAGTGACATCACAATAGGGTGATATGGGGAGTAAATGGAACGGTAGAACAAAGTGATACATAAAAAGATAAGATAAGATAAAAATGTATGTACACAGTAAATATATATAGTTATATAGTTTCACCAAAGAAAACATAATTTAATTTACTATAGAAGGGCATTTCTCCGAGCGTTTCAACCGCCATGACTTCGGTGGCAGTCATATCACGAATCCCGTGAGAGATGCAAGAACTTTTGGATATATTGGTAGACGTAGTTGACAACTACCAAGATATCCAAAAAAATATGAGATACTCACGGAAATCGGGTAATAATGTTGCCACCGCAGTCACGGCGGTTGAAACGCTCGGAGAAATGCCCAGAAACGTAACCGAAAAATTTGAATAAATTCAAAATAAAAAAATTGCAGTGAATTTATCTATATTGTTTTTTTTATATTATTTTTACTAGTTTTCGACAAAAAACTGACCGATCGAATAATGATTTCGTTCCAGTTCAATAAATGGAACATACATAAATATTAGACTTCATTTTATCAATGTATGCAAACTATATAAACCTGTATAAAGTTGACCTTAGATATAAACTGTTTGCTTTATTTAGACCATAAAATAATAAGTACAATCTCGTATTCATTTACACAACATGTAATTTCTTATATTATCTTATCTTATAATTTATGTATCATTTTGTTCTACCCTTCCATTTACTCCCCAAATCACCCTATTGTGACGTCACCGCCACAACAATCCGGGGTCTAATCATAAGCTATATTATATAAAAAAAATATTGACCTTCATTTCATAGGTAGTCAAATATTAATACAATAATGGCTGCACGACGCCTCTGGTGACCCAAGGGCTGGCGCTTACCTCGCACAAAGAATCTCTTTAGCGATTCAGCGAGGTAACGCCGCCAGTGTCATGGGCACCATGCCGCAGGCGGATCTTTTGGAAGGTATTTTCTTTTTATAGGTAGTTTGTTTAGGTATATTTAATTTTAGTGTAAGTTTTATCTTTATTTTTTCATTTTAGTTTAATTTGTAATTTATTTAAATTGTTGATCTTCTAAAATAAACTTTCTTGCTTCTCATAATTTTTAATACTTAAAATGGACGAAACACTGTTAAAAAGAATATATTTATGTATTCATCATCATCAACTTAAGAGCAGGGCTCTTGTCTGTAGAGCAATTTCCAAGTGGTCCTTTCCAGTGCCTTTTCCTTAAGACCCTGATACGACACGACGTCTACTTTTTCTTTCACTTGGTCCATGTACGACCTTCTCGGCCTTCCTCTTTTCCTCTTCCCCTCTACTTTTCCTTCTATGATGGTCTTAATTAATTCGTCGTGTCGTATAAGGTGTCCTAACATCTTCCCTCTTCTGTTGGCGATGATTGTCAACAGGCACCTCCTCTCCTTTATCCGGTTGAGAACTTCCTCGTTGGTCACCTTCTGAGTCCAGCTTATCCTCTCCATACGCCGCCAACACCACATCTCAAACGCCTCTATACGGTCTCTGACTCGCTGAGTCATGGTCCAGGTTTCACAACCGTATAGAGCTATGCTCCAGATGTACACTTTTATGAGCTTTTTCCTGACTTGGCCTGATATTCTGGCTTTAAGTAAGTATTTCTTGGCGTTGAACGTTTTTTTTAGCCATGGCTATTCTGGTGACAATATCTTGTGTACATCTGGAGTCTGGTGGAGTTTATGTATTAATTTTGATTAATTAATTATTCAATCAATCATAAACAATTTGAGCAACGGCTCCACTGCTCTCTGTTCACTAACCCTAATGATGATGAAGTATATGTAGTAAGGACGCTCTGACTTAGTACGTTTAAGTCTGTGATGTTCTTTTATTTTTTTCTTTCGCCATTTGCAAGTACTTGCCTGAGAAAGTTTCAACAATTGTTAAGAAAACACTTCGAAACAAACTTTTTATTGGACAACCAGGAATGTTTTTAAACTAGGTGTTTTCAAAATAAGGTCGCGGGCTATGGCTATCTTGTTTGTGTAAGGCGCAGATAGTTAAGTATGTACAGTCAAATACGTTTCGAAGGAATCATCTTATAAATATATTACGACGTTTTTATTACACGGAATTAAAGTGCACTGGGTGGGACATATTTTAAAGCATTTTTAACCGACATCAGAAAAAGGAGGAAGTAACGATTCGACTGATTTTCATTTGTTGTATGTATGTTACCTGGTATCTCTGAGAATCATGACGGTTTTTTTTTTGTTGTCGAACGTTTATAATCCCGAGGGGTTCCCGTTGGCACCAAGTTGCGGTCTGATGATGGGATCTTGGAGAAATCGAGGGATCTCTTCAAATGTTATAGGTACATGTATGGCGGTTTTGGTGATTTTCATTCATTTAGAAAGTAGGATTTGAGGAAACCAATGATGGGAACAAATCGGGGATCTTAAAGTAATCGGTTGAATTGAAGTCGGTTTTTTAAATTGTTAATTTGGTGATTATTATCTCTCTCTATCCCACTCCATCGCACTGGCTTTATGTCTGACTCGTTTTACCATTCGAGCTGCTCGTCTCTGGAACGGTCTTCCCGCAAACATCAGGAAAGCGCCGAACAAATACGCCTTTAAAAAATCTGTTCGTGGTTTCTTTGCTGGTAGATAAAAGTTAAATAATGTTTAATACTACTTTTATTGGGTATATAGTATATATTATTTATTAATGTATGTATAATATATGTATTCATATAAATATTATGTATATGTGTATTTTAGTATTCTTAGTATTTTATTTGTTTTTGAGACTATGCTGTGTTTTCATTAACTTAATTTTATTAATGTTTTGTTAATGCACCGCCTACAATCTTTCTGCTTTGCCTCAAGGTTGACTGGTAGAGAATGCCGTATGGCATTAAGTTCGCCTTTTGTACTATAAGTTTTTCTTTTGTGCAATAAAGATTAAATAAATAAATAAATAAATTATTTTATACACCTTATATTGCCTTTCAAATTCAAGTCGTACTATTATTTATTCAAGTAAAGCTATTAATAAGCTATTTTGAATCGTCTGACATAATAGTAAAAAGAAAAAAGTAACCTTTGACTGTACAATTGCGGAACATTCTCAGAATTGCTTAAAATTACTGGAAATTTTCATGAGAACAGTCTCATTTTCGTTGAAAGATTATTATGCTATGCTCCCAATGGTTGACGATCGCCACCTTTGACGTTTCAGTTGTATTAACTCAAGTACTATAGAAATTATTTCACCTATTTTTGTTGTACACCGTGTTTTTATTGATTTCCGTTAAATTGGACAGGTTATTTTGGACATTAATAAAAGTTGCCTGGTATATTGGCTTTTGTTAATTTCGTAAAAAATATTTTTTTTGTTATCGTACATAATAATTGTAATGGCAAGTGTGAGAGAACCTTAAGAATAAGATCTCAGGCGACTGACGGCTGCTGACGGCACATGTCAAAATAAGTAACATTAGGATATAATAAAGGTTGAAATACACTTGTTTAGTCATTAAACTTATTTTTTTATAACTCAATATCAGTAAGAGTTAAGAAACTTGTTTCTAAGAGAAATTAATTATTTTTGACCTAAATAAACTTGCCTTAAATTTAACGGAAATCAATAAAAACACAGTGTATTTCGAAAACTATAAGAGTTGGGACAAAATTATTTTCGTTGTCTTGTTTAATACCACTCTGTCACGCTTTTAGTTGCTGTTTCGACTCAGTACATAAAAAAATCCGGTGCACTTGTATTTCTTTTTCACGTTAGATTTTAATCCACACATCAAAAACTGGCCAAGTGCGAGTCGGACTCGCGCGCAAAGGGTTCCGTACCATTATCAATTTATTATTAAAAAATACAGTTAAATCAACCTACCTCAAAAACTATAGGAGATAATTTGATCAAACCAAAAATCGTTGATATAGTTTATTAATGTGCATAACATATATTTTTTTTAGAATTTTATATCGCGTAGTTCAAAAAATAGAGGGGGGGACACATTTTTCAGACTTTGAGAGCTGATATCTCGAAAACGATTTGCTTAAATAAAAATTAGATGTATAAACCTTCATATCATTTTCAAAGACCTTTCTATTAAAACCCCACACGCTTATATACAACTAAAAAAAAAATTCCATGCCTCAATTACATGTATGGAGGGCCCCCACCTCAATGGTTTTTTTTACAATTTAGTATCATAATCCTGTAGCAGTTCATACAACACATATCGTTACCAAATTTCGTTACTGTAGCATTTATAGTTTCCGAGTAAATCAGCTGTGACAGACGGACAGACGGACAGACGGACATGACGAATCTATAAGGGTTCCGTTTTTGCCATTTTGGCTACGGAACCCTTAAAAGTAGAAACAAAACATCATCTCATACAAAAATCACAACTGTGTCACGCTTTTAAGGGACACAAAATAAGACAACGAAAATAATTTTGACCCAGTAAACACCCTAGTTTCTTAGAAAGATTAACTTGGTGAAACTAGAAAAATCTTGCATTAAACGTAAATGAAAGCACAGTGTATATTTTCATGTGTACATTTGTTTTGTATATGTACATGGCTCATCATATTAGCCAACAGACGTCCACTGCTGGACATATTCCTCCCCCAAAGATTTCCACAATGATCGGTCCTGCGCCACCCGCATCCAGCGGACTCCTGCGACCTTCACCAGGTCATCAGTCCACCTTGTGGGCCACTCGAGAATCTTTCCGCCCCAACGGCCATCGGTTCTACGTGTCATGTCTATTACTTATAATACAAATTTACAAAGAGCCCTTTTTGTAGAAATAGGAGCACAAACACTCCAATATATACTAATGACGCAATTTCAGTACAAGATCTCGACTCTTACCTTTAAAAGAACATACACGATTCTCAACTTTATTCCAACGTAGTAACTCTTACAATGCATTCTTGAATAAGTATATCAAAATTTTACCTTCCTTCAGAAATACGTACACAAATTGTCACCTTACAGGAATGGCATAAGGCGAGAAAGTGTGCATATAATAATGCCGTAGACTGTACGTGACAATTGCGAAGAAAACATGGAATTTTTCAGTATTTTTTCATTTTAAGATGTAGGGAAAGTGTGACTGTTAGGCTACCAATTAAGGGATGAAAAATACATCATTGTATTCGTATTTAAAGACCATTATTTTTCATTTCACTATGAAGTACTAACTATCAACAGTATAATAAATAATAATAAATTTCTTGAGACCAAGGGGCGATTTCACTTCATTTTTTTATTTCTCCTGATTCCTATAAGACAGGTTTACCTAGTTTAGGGCTCAGGACACTAATCCTAGGCTTATCAGATGTCCCCTGTATCGGTTAAATGTTTATGTACCTATGTAACAAGCTGTAATTTTAGATACCTAAATAAATCATTTTCATTTCATTTCATCTTTCACAAATCAATCTAGTCCCACGGTAAGCACAATTAAGGCTTGTGATGTGGGTACCAAGAGACGATAATTATACAGGGTGTTTGGGATAACGATGTAGGAATTTCTGGAGGTGGTAAAGGAGACTGATTGGAAGAGTTTGAACCCTATTTATCTTAGTCCAATATGTGACAGTTTTTTTTTTAATAAAAAAAAATTGAACTCACACTTGCCTACTAACTACAAGAAACTTATTTTGTTTGGTGACGGCGTTCAACAATTGATCGACGATAACTTTTAAACTAATTGCTATTTTGTTGTACTTTTTTTTGTAATCAAAACCTAGAAAATCAAGCATGTTTTTACACGAATAGGAAGACTCATATCCCGACTACTTTTTTTTTCACAGGCCGATCAAGTTTAATTTACTGTTAGAAATCAGTAATGATGAACTAGAAAAATTATTTAAAAAAATGTTGTGTGTGGCAAGTGGGAGTTCAATTATTTTTAATTTATTACTCAACTAATTGTTATGTTAATTATAAAAAAATCAATGCTATTTATTGCATATTTTGTTTTAAATTACCTTTTTAAGTAAATTTTTGGTATAAAACTAAACATTTTGAAAAACGTGATTTAAAAAAAACTGTCACATATTGGACTAAGGTAAATAGGTTTCCAACTCTTCCAATTAGTCTCCTTTACCTCCTCCATAAATTCCTACATCGTTATACCAAACACCCTGTATACATATAATAGATAAAGTCAAAGTCAAAGTCAAAAACGTTTATTGCAAGTCACATTACAGTTTACAAGATGGAATTAAGACTAGGTATACATGTGACGCCCTGCAAGGGCACAGAAACATAGATAGACATATTATAGATACTTAAATACATACACAGCCACGACCAAGTAACAAATATATGTGATAAATAAATACACGAATAATGCCCTCGCTGGGATTCGAACCCGGAACCTCCAGCTTCGTAAGCAGGGTTACAACCAACTAGGCTACGGAGGCTGACGAATTTGGGCTTACTGAGCATTTCAGGTACAAATATCACAATATCGACCCCATGCTAAGCTTCATGCATTTTATATGAGACCCAAAATAAGTGCGATACTAAATGGATGAAAGTCCAAACGAATAAATTGACCTAAATTTACGAGTTAAAATGATATTCATCTTGCTGTTACAGAAATAAGGTGTAATTTTATGAAACATCGTTAGGAATTACATCTTACTCCTTTGCTGGGCACAGGCCTGTCTCATAATCTATCATCATCAGCCTATAAGAGCATTAGGATTAGCAGATCAGCATTAGGAGGTAAATGCCCATAATCGCCACGCTGGGCAAGCAGATTGGTGATCGCATTAATGTCCACTATGATGACGCTGCTGCCCGTCATCAATCTTTTATCAAATTGTGGTCAGTGACACTTCAATCCCTTAGTCGACGCTTACGACAACCGCAGGAGGAGTTGGGGTGGTGACAAATGTATTCTTACTGCCGTCACCACATGGCACATAACCTATGCGTATAGCATAAGGACGTCATCATCATTATTTCAGCCATAAGACGTCCACTGCTGAATATAAGCCTCCCCTTTGGACCTCCACATACACCGGAGAAGTGTCTGACATTACAGGAGTAGAAATTATACTCAAGATGGTTCGTCGTTGTAGAATGACTTTTATTGAAGAGAAAGGGTTTCCTTATACAGGGTGCTCGTGAGCATTCAGAAAGATTTTAATGCTGGATTCCTGATCATATTTAGAGTCTTTAATGTTATGTAAAATTTCTTAGATTCGGCTTGGTTTCAGAAATAATCAACCTTTTTTCGAAATAAGTTTTTCGACGTAACTCGTCATTTAACTTCTTTTTGATTACAATGCTACCACAATGTGTTCTAATATTACCACACCTTTTGCCTGACAATCAAAAAATACAAATAGACTTGACGAAATAACCTGTAGGGTAAGTTGTGGATCAATGAAACAACTAAATTTCAAACCATTGTATCTCTGGTGTTTTTGAAGTTACGAGTGAGATTTTGTATTCAAAGGTTAACAATTTAGTTGGCTATCAAATCGCATTCTTAGTTTCTACTTAATTCCAATAGTATATGTGTTATTCAACTTTAAACAAAAACGACGACTTTTTTTCATAACAAGTGCGTCAAAAAGAGAAGCGTGCGCAAAGTTCGTATTTGCGCACTAGTTAGGAAAATTACTTTTAAGTATCCCGTGACCGCTAGACTTGCCCTTGCCGACTTATCAACTTAGTCACTCGACTTGCTACTTAACAGGTAAGTTACTTCGAACTTGAAGGCTTGAGATGTTTTGTGTTTTCGATATTGTAAAAGCCAAGTTGATAAGTTTGATAGCAGCACAAGTTGTAAATGTTTTACAGTGAAGTTTTCAAAAGGTATGTTTGATTTTAGACTGGGATCTTAATTTTGAATTTTCTGCCAAGAAAGATGGACAGACTTTACGAAGATCGCCAGGAGACTGTTCAGCAGTGGACGTTTTATGGCTGAAATGACGATGATGATGATGATTTCTACTCGGAAATTCGAACGGTGTCTATGTAAAGTCCATTCATCCTTTGTTGTCTTATCTAGTAAACAACTTTCTAACCTAAAAGTACACGTTTTCTCTTGTTGTTGTTGTTGTTGACGTCCTAAG